>CM019756.1:2316398-2538664 GCA_009761765.1 Phenacoccus solenopsis
GCTGAGGTTTTGATATATGAGAGCCTTCAACTTACTGTCTGTCAAATATAGCTTGAGACTTTTTGACAGCGCAAAGTTAGGCAACAATTCATGCATGGTTACTCAAAATGTGGGTTGTATTACAAAGTATCAGCTCATCGAATTTCACTGGAAACGCATTTACCATAATTTTTTGTGTGCTTTAGTGTTTCGACTATTTGGCCAGCATTTTCAATTTGAATATATTTTGGGAAGTAATGAAATCGTGAAAATTGTTGCGCTTTTTGCCTAACTTTGCGCTGTCAAAAAGTCTCAAGCTATATTTGACAGACAGTACTTCATCTGAAATAATCGTAATTTTCATTTGAAACTAAATTTACGCTTTTGGAAAAAGGAATCGTAGAGGGAGCCTTATGAATTTACAGGTGTGTTTGAAAATTGCTAAAATTTTCCTGATTGAATCTTGACGAGAACGTCTCGAAGTATTTTGTTTTTCTGAGCTCGTAAAATGTCAAAATATTTGATTATCATCTCGTACGATGAAGTAAGTTGAGTTTTCTGAATTGTATTGGAGGTAAAGAAGCTTTACAAGGACGTTTTGAGCCTTCGTATGTCTTAAAAGTACCATATTACCTCGAAAATATTCCTAGAAGGCTTAACTTCGTACGTAGAGGCAATAGCAAGTTGACCTTGAGTGAAAATTTACACAAAATACCACATGCGTTGAAAAATTTGCGAAAAGTCCAGTTGACTTTGATTTAATGAATAATAATTTCTCTATTTTTTGGTAGGATAAAAAATCATTATTTATGGAAATTTCAACTTGCTGACGCATTTCATAGGTACCAGGCGTTGGGCTTGGGGTATATTCACCGAGGGATTAACAACGTTATTTGCAAGTTTGAATGTGTACAAATTTAAAAACTGAGCTACCGTAGTGTAGCATGGTTGCTTATGTTTTCTACTTTATTTTTAGATGAGAAAAAAAATCCAGCCATAAAAAATAAAAAACATCCAAATTATGTAATTCCTCAAAATGTTTATGAATCTGGTAATTATTTCTTAGAATTTTCATCAAGATATCCTACGACGACGTTGGTGAAAAGACGAAATATTGAAATTGATAAAATATCGCCGGATATTTTTAACGACGGAAAATTTCGTTCAACGTTACGGAAAATACTGGGCGAAACTGCGTTCGCGTCGTTACAACCTCTACGGTGGACGAATGCGGTACAAGTTATTATACGAGGGCCATAAAATGAAAATCCAGCCGGGCCAACATCTTCGGCACCGAACGATTAAAAAACACGCCGAATTTATGGCGCAAACATACTCCACTTAAGTACAGCGCACTGTTTGCAAATCATTAGCGCGCGCCACACGGCGACGCGGATTCCGCGTTTGTACGTTTCAAAAAATGGGAAAAATTTCTTTGCCTTTGTTTCGGTTCGTATCGATACGCGACGACGATTCATTAAGAATTCGGTGTGGCGAAAAGACGATGAAATTTTTCTATGAATATTAATACTCACGACGCGACGCGTACAACGCGAACGTTTATTTGATACACGAAAACAAGGTGTGAAAATTAACATGAACGTAGATCGACGTTCGGTGACGACCGGCAACACTTCTACAAGGTTCCTCTTAGTCATCGGTTCGCGTGTTTCCGTAAAATTCCTGACTAATTGGGTTTTATGTACTCCTACTCACGCGCCATTTATCAGGCCCAGCAAATGTATTGATTCGCGAATAGCTTTTATACAGAAGTGGAATCGAGAAAGCGATTTTTGCCAGTGGACATTATGTTATAATTTTTAAACGACTCAGTTGAGAGAAATATTTGGTAGATTTTCGTATGAATTTTTTAAATGGAATTCTTCCAATTTTTATGGCTCGAGATTTTTTATTTTAATTTTTCGGTAGTCAACTTGTAAAATGTTTTAGTAATTTTTCGGAAAATTACGACCCAGGACCCCAACGTAATCCGTTTTTGTGATATTCGATGTTTTGTATTTTCAAAGGTAGGTTGAAAGCTATAGATATTGACCAACTTGGAATATTTTCATCTCTTGAATTTCTCTAGCTCTACCACACAACTCAGTTTAGTGTGATTTCGAAAAGGGAAATTATTTTTGGTTTTACTTCGCTGCGTAAGGGGACACTCGAATGTATCGGTTTCCCCAATCCGTCCGAAACAGCTGGTCAGAAAATTGTGGAATTTTTGAGGTACTCGAAAAATGAAAGAATTCGACCTCGAGTTAAATTTTCCTATAGTCGTTCTCGACATAAAGCTATAATCTGAGGGACACGGAGAGAATTAACTGCGCGTAAATTTCATCGAGATGTAGAAAATTGAAAAGAGCTCAATTCAAATTTCGTCCTCTTTGCCTCCCATTCAACTTCGCTCACAAAGATAACTCGGTTCGATAAATAATTAATGGGGGAATGGTTGCGTCGAAAATTTCGCATAATTTACCATACGGTGAAACGTATTATAGGTTATCTGAAAAAGACGTTCGAAAAATACACAAACAAACAGCTCGTATCGCGATGAGCCATAATTCACTAATTCGACCTAATAACGATTAAGACGTGAAAAAATACCGAGCAGCGAGTATTAATCAAACGGGCCGTAGATAATTCTTCGTACGTAGATAAAAATCCGTTTGACGACGACGACGACGAAAGAATGATCTCTATATTATTTCGTCGAAGCAAGGTTTAATAATATACGACGAACGGGAATTTATTAGGGGGGCGAGATTTATCTGTATCGTGAAATTGTTTTGTACGACTCGAAGGCGGTTTCGATTTACTAAGCTTTGTCGTCGTCGATAATTTCAACTCGATGTAAATATCATAACAAAATGAAGGAGGTAAGCCGAAGCACGTGAGCTTATACGCGTAGAATACGCGGTTCGAGAACGATAATATCAATGTAACCGGCTCAGCGGTCGCATTCGTATGTATAATCGACGATTACGTAAGTACTTTGTTAACCGGACGAACGACTTGTTTTAAACGTAGAATTTTTACGACTAAAGGTATTAATTATCCATTAAGCTGAGGGGGAATCGATTGTCACATGGCGAGTTTTAAAGAAACGTACAGGTATTTCTGTTCAGACTTATTGTGTTCATGTGGCTTTATTATTGGCTTTGGTATTTTCAAGTTAGCTCGATTCGTATGTGCAGTGAGAGACTCGAGTGAAATATTATCTAGATAGGTATAAAATTCATATTACGTACCTATATCCAGTTCAAAATGTTGAAAATTTAAAAAATAAGCTCTGTCGTCCACAGTGAAATCAGAGCTATCTGGAGACCATCCACCCCGTCTCACATTATATGGAGGACGCATTCCTTACCACTAGGAAATTTTTAAAGAGGAGGAAGATTAGCAAAAAATTAAAAATTCCACTTTTTTCTATTTTTTGGTTGTAATGTTTTCATATCTTTTCACCTAACTTCCCTCTTCCTTCTATTATTTTTTCTTAATGATATTCCATTGTATGACTAACATTTTGCATCAACTCTATATTTTTATCGAGATAGTTCTCGGGTAATTTTTAGCTGAGTTTTTAATAAAAACGATAGCTATTACAGCCTACCTGATTTGGGAAGGGAAGGTCGGGGAGGGTGGGGTCTTCAAATCTTTGCGTTTCAGACCATTTGTAATCATCTGGCAAATGTACAACTTTTTGGTATATATATTTTTTTCCCCACGCGTAGCGCCGGCGAGTATTCATAAAATTCGCTCAAAATTTGGTGAGGAACTCTTCTTGAAAATGCGCAGAAGTGCTTTTTTTGTTTTTTCGAAAAATTTCAAAATGGCGGATCACTCAAATTTTGAGGGGGGCTGGAGAAGAGGCAAATAGCTCAAATTTTTCGTTTTTGATCTCATATGAAAGAGTGAGTCACGGACACCAACATATTTAAATTTCAGCTTCCTAAGTGCATTTTGAGGAGAGTTAGCAAAAACCTGTTTTTGAGGAAATTGCGTTTTTTGTGTCACTCGCCTTGCGCAGGCGGGTGTGGATAAAATTCGCTCAAAATTCGGTGAGGAACTCTTCTTGAAATACGCAAAAATAGTTTTTTTGTTTTTTCGATAAATTTCAAAATGGCGGATCACTCAAATTTTGAGGGGGCTGGAGAAGGGCAAATAGCTCAAATTTTTCGTTTTTGATTTCATATGAAAGAGTGAGTCACGGATACTAACATATCCAAATTTCAGCTTCTAAGTGCATATTGAGAGGAGTTAGATCAAAAAACGGCTTTTTGAGGAAGTTTTGAGTCATGAAATTTCTTGAATCTTCCATATCTCCCCACCAAATCAAGTTAAAGAGGTCAAATTTTGTGTGTGAGGTTAGTTGGTGACCACAATATGACCTCTTGAATTTGGATCAAAATGGATTCAAAATGGCGGATTATCAAAATTTTGAGTAGAGCTTGAGGAGCCTCAAGTTGGTAAAAATGTAATTAATATGAATTCATATGGTTATTGGGGATAAGTTGTATACTATATCCCGAATTCACTTCCATACATGATGTTGGAGGGGGAAGGCGGGGTTATCAACCTAAAATAGTGGTGGGGGTACAGGAGGGGTCGAAAATTTTTTATTGCTGTGTCATATGATAAAATGAGCCCAAGTGACAAACGTATTTTGATTTTAGCTTCCTCAGTGATTTTGGAGGGGAGTTAGAGCAAAAAACGGCTTTTGGAGGGGAAATTGCTGCAGGAAATTTCATGAATCTTCCATATCTCATCACCAAATCGGCCTAGAATGGTCAAACTTTGTGTGTAGGATTAGTTTGTGACCAGAATATAACCACTTAAATTTGAGTCAAAATGGATCCAAAATGGCGGATTATCAAGATTTGAAGATAATTTGAGGACCCTCAAATAGTTATAATTTGAGAAATATGTGTTCACATGATTATTTCATGGCAAGAAATACTACATTTGTGCCAAATTCAACTTCTTAAGTGTTTTTGGAAAGGATAGGGTAGGGGTTTTCAGACTTGGTATTGGGTGTGACCTGTAGTGATGAACGGTTAAGCAAGGTTATTAGTAAATCAAAACAAGCTCCAATTAAAAACTCAGCTCCAGTAATGCGGCATGGCTGCTTACGTTTTTTGTTTTTTATATTTTTTATTAATTAACGTGCCATTTACAGCAATTTGGCTAGAGGCATGAGATCGGTTGAGGTTAGAGTAGTGGAAAGATGCCGGCTTCTTCAAAATTAATTTCTTAAAAAATCGAAGAAAAATGTTTTAATTTATTTCGAATTTTTATCTCAATATTTGAAGCTATACGTGCCTGCCACTTACCTCATTTTGTTTTTGATGTATTTCTTATGCCCTAGAAATTTCTAACGAGGTACCTTAATAAGGCAATTTTTAATGTTTTTAATTAAATTACTTTATTATTTATTAATGTGACTAACAATCATTATAATTCTTTTTTTTTTTTTTAAATTAGCTATGCCTGTTGTTAAATCAATTATACTGTATTAAGTTCTGAAAAAAAAAATCAAAATCTCGAAATAAACTGTAAAAGTAATTTTTATAATTTGTATTAAAACAGGAAGTACATCCAAGTAGATTTTTACGCTATCGAATTTTTTCCACTATTTCTAACCCATAGAGATCTTCAAGATACATTTCATCGGATGGATGGTGAGTTGAAAGTGGTTGAAATAACTTTTCTGCCTCTACTGCCTCTACTGACCGATACTGTTACCGAATAAATGCTTTATGCGCAATTTTCATAGCTTTTACTTTTCAGAGGGTGTGAAATAGGCGAAAGCCGAAATAATCTACCCTCCAATTTTTTCAGTACCAACGCAAAAGTCTACTGGACTGAGACTTCATTGAATTAGATCGAAGGGAAGTGTACGAAAGGAAAGGTAGAAAAAGTACAAAAATAGAAAAAAAGAGTTCCATCCCGTCACAGTGGGTGGATTATTGAAGCGATAACTAATCATTTAGGATAATCAAAAACAAAAAGAAGTGTCCAGTAGTTATTTATAAATTTTTTCCAAATTACCAATTTGACATCCTTTCACATCTCCCTCTCCTCCCCTTCTTACTGGAAATTAAGAAGGAACCTTATTTGCAGTACTTCCTATCTTCAGTTTTGTTTGAGAATTGAAACAAAGATCTACGAAGTGGACTTGGAGTTTTTCTTTTGGTAATTTTTTTTTTTTTTGAAGCCATGATGTGAAGGCATTAGATGGCGATGAAATAATTTCAAATGGGTATGATTATTATTTTATGAGGCAATTTTATGCTTGTTCACTTCGTATTTATGATTCCAAAATCAAACAGCTCTTGATGCTGCATAACTCGATAATTATCTTCGTCGTGTAAATTACAAATCGATTCGTTATGTTTCTAACCACTACCAGTTATTGTGATAGGAGTAAAAAGTTTAAATTTACGTTACGTCACGCAACATTGCATAAGCAAATTTTACTTCTGACAATGAGTGGACCGCACCAGCTTATGAAATGATTTGAAAAAAATAGTAATAAAATTTCAACGCGTTTTAAACGTGGATAATGAAAAAAAGGAATCATTAATTCCTTTTTTAAATTCCATTGTTGTTAAGCGATGTGAAGAGTAAGGGGATATACTATATATAGGGAGCGGGTAATTTTTGACTCTGAGAACACGTTCGATTTTCTCTTTAATTATAAATCCGTGTAAACGAGAACGGTTGAACGACGTCGCCACATATCGTGCATATCGAGCTCGGTACTCGCGCTATTAATAATTCCTTAAACGAGGTAAAAAAAATGTTGTCGTATTTTTATATTATCAACGAAACATAAATATACGCGTCCGGCTCTCGCTAATACGTAGCTACAATCTACATACTGTGTATATACAACGTGCATAAAATAAATAACGTAACGTCTACATGTACTCGAAAGGGGGAAAAAAACCGCGCCGAGCGAATATTTCGAAACTTCAAACGAAGCGTACCACCATAATACCCTTTCGAACGGTGAAAAAATTCTTCGTAGTGGCCGACGGCGATTTTAATTGGTTTGTTTGTTCGGTCCGCTTAATTATTATATCGTCTTTGGGCTATGCGGTTGTTTCTTTTCGGTGCGAAATTTTTCATTTTGACACGCAACAGTTGTAAATGATGTTTGTTTTTTGGTCGAGAATATCGATACAGGAAATTATTTAGGAGGAAAAAATGTCTTAAGGTTTTTTTTTTTAATGGTAAATCGCGATATGGAAGGTGGATTAATTCGCTCGTTTCCTTTTAATAATAATTATTCTTTTAAATAATAAATTTGTTTACGGCTAATGTAAAAAAGAAGTACTTACGAAAAACATGTTTTCGATTAAAATACGATATTGCGCATTCATTACGCGTACTTCGGTGTAATGTTATATAAGTACGACGGTAATTACATTCGTATCGAATGAATGCTCGATTGAGCGAAAATTAATTTTTTTACGTTCAACCGGAAAGGTATTGGCTTTGGAATGTTTTTTTTTTATATTCTGGTTACGACGATTATTTACTCCTTTTCCTGTGGAAAAAAATGGAATCCAAAAATGATTTCAAATTTAATAAATCAGAATAATTAGCTGAGTTTTTAACTAAAAAACGACAGCTATTACAGCCTACCTGCTTTGGGAAAGGAAGGTCGGGGGAGGGTGGGATCTTCAAATCTTTGCGTTTCAGACCATTTGTAATCATCTGGCAAATGTACAACTTTTTGGTATATATATATATAGATTTATCTATGGATAAAGTGGCATCATTTTTCGTCGTCTACAGGTAAAGTGGCATCTTTTTTACAAAGTGGCATCTTTTTTTTTATGCCACTTTACCATCATATTGCTCATCGATTCAGCTATGTGTCATGACGTCACTGGTGTGGTTATTTGGGTGATGCCACTTTACCACTAATATTCTATTTTTCATACAAAAAAATTTTTTTCGGTCTACGGTCGTAGTAGCCTCATTTTTTTTAAGTTTACAGGTAAAGTGGCATCATTTTAAAAATTTGTTTCCAAGAAAACCTATGAAATTATACATTCCGTTCGCCACTGTGGTGTCGTTAACGTGACATTAGATGCACTTCTGAGGAATGTGCAAAGTGATGCCACTTTGACCATAGATCACTATATATATATATATATATATATATATATAGTGATCTATGGTCAAAGTGGCATCACTTTGCACATTCCTCAGAAGTGCATCTAATGTCACGTTAACGACACCACAATGCGGAACGGAACGTATAATTTCATAGGTTTTCTTGGAAACAAATTTTTAAAATGATGCCACTTTACCTGTAAACATCAAAAAAATGAGGCTACTACGACCGTAGACCGAAAAAAATTTTTTTGTATGAAAAATAGAATATTAGTGGTAAAGTGGCATCACCCTAATAACCACACCAGTGACGTCATGACACATAGCTGAATCGATGAGCAATGTGATGGTAAAGTGGCATCAAAAAAAAGATGCCACTTTGTAAAAAAGATGCCACTTTACCTGTAGACAACGAAAAATGATGCCACTTTATCCTTAGATAAATCTATATATATATAGAGAGAGAGAGAGAGATTTATCTATGGATAAAGTGACATCATTTTTCGTCGTCTACAGCTCTGGCATCTTTTTTACAAAGTGGCATCATCTTTTTTTTGATGCCACTTTACCATCACATTGCTCATCGATTCAGCTATGTGTCATGACGTCACTGGTGTGGTTATTTGGGTGATGCCACTTTACCACTAATATTCTATTTTTCATACAAAAAAATTTTTTTCGGTTTAAGGTCGTAGTAGCCTCATTTTTTTGATTTTACAAGTAAAGTGGCATCATTTTAAAAATTTGTTTCCAAGAAAAACTATGATATTATACATTCCGTTCGCCATTGTGGTGTCGTTAATGTGACATTAGATGCACTTCTGAAGAATGTGCAAACTGATGCCACTTTGACCATAGATCACTATATATATTTTTTTCACACGCGTAGCGCCGTCGAGTATTCATACAATTTGCTCAAAATTTGGTGAGGAACTCTTCTTAAAAATGCGCAGAAGTGCTTTTTTTGTTTTTTCGGAAAATTTCAAAATGGCGGATCACTCAAATTTTGAGGGGGGCTGGAGAAGAGGCAAATAGCTCAAATTTTTCGTTTTTGATCTCATATGAAAGAGTGAGTCACGGATACTAACATATCCAAATTTCAGCTTCCCAAGTGCATATTGAGAGGAGTTAGATCAAAAAACGGCTTTTTGAGGAAGTTTTGAGTCATGAAATTTCTTGAATCTTCCATATCTCCCCACCAAATCGGCCTATAATGGTCAAATTTTGTGTGTAGGATTAGTTTGTGACCAGAATATGACCTCTTGAATTTGGATCAAAATGGATCCAAAATGGCGGATTATGAAGATTTGAAGATAATTTGAGGACCCTCAAATAGTTATAATTTGAGAAATATGTGTTCACTTGATTATTTCATGGCAACATATACTACACTTGTGCCAAATTCAACTTCTTAAATGTTTTTGGAAAGGATAGGGTAGGGGTTTTCAGACTTGGTATTGGGTGTGACCTGTAGTCATGAATGGTTATGCAAGGTTATTAGTAAATCAAAACAAACTCCAGTTCAAAACTCAGCTCCAGTAATGCGGCGTGGTTGCTTACTTTTTTTTTCAAATGTGAAAAATTTTCATTTAAAAAAATTAAATTTAAGTACACAGAATAATATTTATGTACGTATATTCGTGTTTGTTTTTTTTTTCACAATATTAATTTCTATGAAAACTTTTCATATTCCTGTTTAATTTTTATGATAAATTTATGTAAATAATAGGTATATGTATTACTTTCTTAAGGTTTATTTCACAAAAGAAAGCTTCTAAGATCAAAATATTCCAAATTTATTTCAAATACACCCTATTTCGAGAATCATGAAATGAAACATTTACTCGACCTGTCACATTATCTATGGAAGTTATTAAGAAGTTGGTGTCTTTAAACTTTGTAGACTAACTCAAAGGATTTCGAGTCATACGTGTATTTATTTTCACCTTTGATCCCTTAGCACTCCCATAATCGACTTTGAAGTTGAACTACCCAATATGATTTTAAATGTGAAAAATGGTAGTTTTACTGCCAGTAAGTATACGTATTATGATAGTAAATGTTAATATACTCGTACTCTAGCTTTAGTAATGATTATATTTTCTTCACTTCAAAAATTGAATTCTTAACTTTCGAGGCTTTCTGCCTTGAATTTACACGCATAGAATGACGCACGTAGTATTTTAGCCGAAAAGAATTTTTTGTTGTAGAGGTACTTTCGTAAGATGCTGGTAAAAATGTTGGGGGGGGGGGGACATGGAACACAAAACCGTGAAGGATGTTTCACCGATTTCTTTTTGTAAGTTGGTAAATCCTTCTTGACAATTTGAAGTTATTACTCAATCTGTTAATCAGTTTTTTTTTCCAAAGGTGCGTAGACTCCAAATGGCTGAACCACGGTTAACTCGAAGTTTGGAACAAAAAAGAATAATTTAATAATTCGACTAGCATAATATACGCGGCTTCGATACAAAAAACGATGAATATTTAAATTACTGAGAATTGAATTTTCCACAAGAAATTTTTTTTTTTTTAATTTTCCTCGCGTCATTGCAAGTCGTGAAAAATATAGAAAACGGAATTGATATCACGTATAAGACACGAGTACGACGTGCCCATTTACGAAGATTCAACGAAGCGGAGGCTGAGGTTACCGCTACTTTGGTTCGGGAAATCGAGACGAACGACGGCGCGAATTTCGTTATAGTATTCAAAATGTATTACGTCTCGTTCAATGGGCGAATTAAATTCGCGATTCGGAGTAGCTCGGTATCCGCACGGCGTGGCGGTATAATATTATTCACGATCCGAAGGATGTGTTTGGATTACTAATTCAGAGCTGCGTACCTATTGATCCGTTTACGAGGATAGGTATATTTTGTGGTGAATGTACCGGGATGCGTGAAAAATTCACAACTTCGTGGTATTACGAGATTTATAAAGATTCGGGTTCTGTCCCTTTAGCTTGGATTTTGGAAGCCCAAGTAGAAGACATTTTTCGAGATTTGTCGAGTGTATCATAAACTCGATTTACATTGGTTACTAGGATGAGTACTGCGTATATTGAAATTGTATTTACATGCGCCGAAAGGCTTTTGCAGATAAGTCAAAAGGTCTTGTATTGACATTTGACAAAACGTAAATAGGTAGCTCAGGTTGACGAAGATTTGAAAGTTATCGTGTCGTATTTCGTATAGATTTTCGAGGCAGCTTAGCCGAGAGGACGATAAAAAAGCATTCGAAGACAGGCAGACTTTATTTTGAAATAACACGAACAACAGTAGTCTAGATTTTGTGAGCGAATATCGTTCTAGTGTAAATTTCCAACAGGTGGAAAAGAAATTTTGCATGTACAAATTCTAGCGTAAACTCACGAAAAATGTAGCTTCAAATGACGTAAGTACGACCAAATTTCATCCTCGATCTCTCGAGGTTGAAATAATTAAGATAAATGCTTGTGAATTTTTCAAGGTGAATGCGGGAAATTTCTACATTTTGGCCATTTACAGTTTATTGTACCTCACAACTTGTCATTATATAGGTATGAAGGACCCAAAAGAGCATCAGCTGATAATGAAAGAATTTCTACTTAGTTGTATGAGTTCAAGGGTCCCCTTTTGAAGCGTCAATTTATACGTCGCCAAGCAACCTAATCATTTGGATTATATTCAGTCTTCTTCCTCCCAGATTCTCAGGCCCTAATCTAAAAGGAGGGTAGGGGGGCTGTAGCCTCGAGCCCCATCTTTTGGGGCTCTTTTGGTTCACAATGTATGATTTTTGACAATGTCATCATTTAAAACATCAAAATATATTTTTGAAATGTTATTAAAGTGCATTAGACAATTTTCTAATTTTTCTTTGTCAAAAAAATTAATAAAAAATGAAAAAATTATATGGTCATTACTGATTAGCATTCTGGCATTAAATTTATTGTAAACATTGAGAACTCGAATAAATATGAATTTTGAAAAAAAAATTTCAACCTGTCCGCACATTTCTTGAATACTTTAGTTTTAAAAATTAAAAATTGTTGGAAGGTTAGAAAGAATCAAAAAAATAAAATTAAATTTAATTTTTTTTTTAATTTTATTAATAAATTTCAATATTATTTTTTATGATTTATTAATTTATTTATAAATAATTATTTAATAAACTATATAAATAAATTTTTAAAAATAATTAAAATTTTTTTTATTAATTTTTATCTTACTATATTTTCATATTCAGCACGTAAAATTTTTGAAAAAAAAAATCCCACTTCGTGCAATAAATGCGAATTGATAAACAACAGTAAACATTTTTATGAACAAAAATTTTTAAAAAACCTAAAAATTCCCGATAAGGTATCAAAATATGTCGATGAGAAAATCAGTGTGGCATGTAAAAGTTACAATGCAAAAATTACAAAGCGATAAGTGTCAGTAGACTCTAGCCCCCGAGGAGTACATTGGCTTAATGCAGCTCAACAGATTCTTGAGCTCTTTTCAATTTCATCAATTTTTACTTTACTTTACTTTTACTTTTATCCATTAACGTGCCGTGTGCTGCAACATAGGCCAGAGGCACGGACGGAAAGGGGGGGTTAAATTTGGTAAAGCAGGTCCATAGATTGGAGAAATTTGAATCGATTAGCTATTGTGGAAGGATTATTGTTGAGAAAAATGTTTAATGAGGGGGTAGATTAAAGGTGATACGGTTTTTAATTTTATTTCTTGATAGAGAATTTTATCCTCTTTTCAACAGTATATTGACGAAATTTGTAGCTATAATATTCACGCTGCAATTTCTATTTAAAAGCTAGAAATTTTGAACAGTTTAGAAAAAAATGGCAGCATCTTCCATCTGGGGGACGTAGTAACTGTTCTCATATTTTTGTTTATGCATATGCATTATGGATACCTCGTTCTTTATGTTCAAGTCTGTGTGTTTTCTTACGAATCTAACATCTTTTTGATTAATAAAAATTTCATCCATATTAGTCCCGTGATGCCTAATATTGTAACATACGACTATCACTGCGAGACCCGAAAACGGGGACTCGAATCTTGAATCATCCAACGTCGACCGAAATACCGCAACAGGCTTTCATTTTTCACGTCAGCACGTATAACCTTTATATGGCAGGCTCTATTGTGCGAAATTGACGTCGTTGAAACTCGAAAGCCAACTCTATTAGGAGCGCTCTTCGAATTCCTATTTAAATGTCGAGCACTTCTCACGCGTATGTCGAACGGTCGATAATTTTAAATATCGTGTGAATGGCGAGCTATGAATATTGTTGGAGTTTTTCGAGAAATTCGTGCCAAGTGATTGCCAGTTCTGTTTGGGTATTAAGTGGAAAATGTAATAATAATTTATTAAAAAAAAAATAAACGCTTATGTAATGATGATGAATGAATTTCAGTTTTAAATTATGACACCAGTTGATCATTAACGAAGTGTTAAAATAACATATTACCTTCGCTTAAAAGGGTGAAATTTGAGTACATTGGTTCGAAAAGTTACCTCATCATATGATACCGTAATCGAAAATTTGAACTTCCTAAGTCTCTCTAGCTTTTTTCAAATTTTTACTGAAGGCCATTTTGAGACCAATGAAAAATCTAATGAAAGAAGTTTTTGAATTTCATCGTCTCACCTAGTCACTAAATATGAATAAATAGATGTAGATGTAAGGTCGGATATTGTCACAAGTTGATGACGTAGTTGCGAAAAAATACCTGGTTTCGATTTCGAAATAGAGTTTCCCTCGTTTTTTCAAATTTTTACGCCGATCTTTTCTTCGTTATGTGAATTCTTGCGATATTCGTTGCCTTTCATCCAGCGGTAATGCGGCCATCTCAGCACGTCTGTTGCTTAGGTGGGAGCGCATTCTATATTCATATGATACGAGGTACGGGTAACTCTATATATTATGTTTTTCATTTAGACACGTTAAACGCTGGAAGAAAAATGGAATAGATTATTTCACGTATAAAATCGACCGTGCGCGTGTACGTCGTGTATGCCTTGTTAAAAGGAAAATGTATATGTAAAGAGAGATATGAAGAAATGATCTTTTGAAAGTGTAGGAGGGCGAAGTGTATGTGGAAAAATCTTCATGAGCAAGATACTAACACGTATAGCATTCTTTCATTGTATTTGTAGTCTTTCGTACTTCCATGTACTTTTCTTCTTCTACTAATAAGTCACCTGCGTTTTAAGCCCTATCATCAGCATATCGATGAAGTACGAACATAGTCTAACTTCAACTCCATATCGTTTATTTTGCAGAAAGGATGCTATGTGTTTAATTAATTTATATACACACTGTTTATGATAATTTGCCTGCACTAAATATTAAGTGATGACAGGACAGAAATACGTATAAAATTTTTTTAAATATTTTTTTCCATCTTGACAGTTTTCTTTTTTTTATAATTTAATAAAATTTTTATTGGAATAATATAAATTACAAAAGACGGAACCGGTATTACAATTCTTTTACCGAATCCCTTTAATTTATATTAGTTTAAGTACAAACCAGAATTTTTTATTTTTTTTTTTATTTTTTTTTTTATGTGCCATGTACAGCAACAATGGCTAGAGGCACAGCAACAATCTAGATTTTACTTGTTAATCCTGTGGACTTTAGAAAAAGGAATAATTTATCAATTTGTGCCTGATTAATAACCTTATAAAATAAAAATTCGTTTGAAAGAGAAAATATAGTAAAATTATGATATAGATTTAAGATTAGTTTTCTACTTAAGAAAAATATATAATAGTTATAGAAATAAATATACTAATAATTAATATAACAGGGGGGGGAGAGGGGATGTTGAGGTGAACAAGATAAACATATAATATAAAATATAAATAATGATAGCGTGATAAGGAAGATTATGTCATAGTGGTTTGGGGAGGGGAGGGGAGGGGACAGGGACTATGGAAAAAATTGTGGAGAGGGAGGGGAGGGGACGTAACGTCTTACCACACCATTAGAACCATCCTGTCTCATGGGTTCGGTAGCCGAACCAGCCACATCATCCGTTGATGTCATAGATCTTGATATTCTTGACCGTTGGCAACTTTAACATTTGTAACCTCAACATCGAGTTCAGATAAAGATTTGTTGTTTAGGCTAAACTGTAGAGAATATACGTAGTATAGCTATACCAATGAGGAAATTGTAAGGTTAAAGGGAATGAGTGGCGAGATATGAGGATATCACTATATGGGGACACACAATTAAAAAAAAAAAGAAAAGGTAATTTTTAAATTTTTCGTAAATAACTTTGGAGATTACCTCATCAAAGTCCTCCTTTAAAAATTTCTCGATGTTAAGTAATCTTTCCTGGATAAAATGTAGCATGTGGGTACCCCTTATATAACTTTTTAGCATTGAAATGAAAAATTCTTAATGAATATGTATCTACATAAAATTACTAGCTTTGATTAATTTTATTTATTTTTTTTAATTTTTTTATTTCCTCGTCAAATCCATTCGAGGAAAAAGCGTTTACCCATCGCATTTTGTTGAGGACAAGTTTTTTATTACTAAGAAATTTTTATGAGAATTGCTTTTATTACGCGATTCAAGTTTCACACCCCCCCCCCCAAAAAAAACACACATTTCTTATAGTTATTGGTACGAATGTCTTTATATCTCTTCCCTTCCCCCTCCCCCCCTCCAGTATTATTTTTGTCAATAAAATTTCCTTGTACATATGCTCCACATTTCTATGATATTGATAGTTTTCGAAATGAAATTTTTCAAAATTAATTTCTCAAAAAATCAAAAACAATAATGATGTCTCGAAACGTCTGCCATAGAATGTGATTAGATCAAGGTGGAAATGAATCTTGGAGCTTTTCAGTGTAATATTTTGGTGGAACAGTTTTCAAACGAAATTAGAAAAAAAACTTTTCCAAATTTATCCCTTTCTTGAACTGTGATTTTTTCAATTTTGAGTATATTTTGATTTTTCACCATTTTTTCGTATATCAGTGTCTCCATCAATTTTAGGGAATTTCTTCGCTTTTACGATCATATTAATTATTGAACTCGTTATTTTCCAGTTACTTCAATTCCTTGGAATTTTTATTGGGGACAATTTCATTTCTTCGGTACTTCTCATTTTTTAATATTATTTCATTTAATGACATTTGTTCATTTATTGAAGTTTATGGTGATTTTTTTCATTTTTAGAAAATTTTCAGTTCAAGGTATTTTTTGATCTTTGAAAAATTTCAGTTATTGCTCCGTTTTCATTTTTCGAAATTTTTATTTCCTTATGATTTTTTGTTTTTCAACATTTCTGATAATTTATTATTTATTTTTTGAATATTTTATGTTTTGATATATATAATATATATATATATATTTTTTTTGATCAATTTCTTCATTTTTCAATATTTTTAGTGACTTAAATTTTTGATTTTTGTGTATGTATTCAAAGAAGAGTTCCAGTATCTTTGGTTTTTTCGAGCCTTTTCGAGCTTTTGTTGAAAGTCCTTTCCCTGTACAACTTATCCACTTTACTTCCATCATTTTATTTATCCTGATTGTACGATTTTGTTACTTGTCGAAACAATTGCACTGTAATTTCAGGGTGTTGACTTTGGGCACAGAAAAAAGGGAATAAGATAAGTAAATGTATGATGTGATAAAAATCACAAAAGTAGAAACTAAAAAATTTGTAATTATGTTTTACTACTTGAAAAAAATCGAAGAAGTTTTTCGCAGAGAAATATGTGCTTACTTTTTGATGGTTTAAAAATTCTTAGTTTTTCTTTAGGAAGAGAAAGGTGTTGGAAGCATTGATACGGGTAAGACAACATGAATCTCGATCTACTACACAATATTTCCTCGAAAAAAATGGTCCTGTTTCGCGAAACTAAGCATCAGGGTAGCTCAATTTTGATACGATTAGATTGAAAATGACGTGGATTTCGCAAAAATTATTCATTTCACAGAACGAGTGATTCAGATTAATGTCCACGTCTTGAATTATCAATTCACGAACTCAAAAAACTAGAAGAATTTCAGATCATTCGTTAGAGTGAGCTTCGATTTAATATTTATAGTAAAGACTTTGGGTACTTTCGTGAATAGCTCAGAAGAGGACTTGAAAACACTATCTCGAAAGACGGATTTTTTTATACAAAGACTATTAAGAATCTGAAATAGCTTTCGTATCAGTCATATCGTGACTCAGAAATCAGTATTTAGGAACAAGCATAGAGAAAACGACGACTCGAGGAAGAGAAAAAAATTAGTTTAGTTTCAAACCAATTTCTGATTTTTCATAATAAGAATGCATCTAACAACTAGTTTTAAAGCTATTTTGTAAATATTGAGAATAAATGACCCTACTTACGTTTTGATCTTCCAAGTGCGTTATTATAGAACTGGCCTCCCCCACAATAGCAACAACATCGTGTTCTTTGCCTTTAATTGCTTCGAGAAACTGAAACATGTAAACAATTTGTAATAAAAATGTAAATTTACACGAAAGAGAAAAAAATAATACACTCACCATGTCCTTTTTAGAACGTTTTTTTGGCGGTGATTCGGTCGTATTATTCTTCCGATTGACTAATCGGTTACGAAATCCTTTTCCCTAATTACGAAAATACACTCAAATTTTCATCGAAGTCTACACTTTCTTAAAGATGACAAACTCGATTACGAAAATCTACATTTTCGGTTGTCAAACGTATATAGCCGGATTAGAATAATTATGTTTCTTGTCACGAAATAATCTAATGGCGCACGTTTTTTCGCTTTCTTTTCATATTCTGAACAGATAGATGTTTGTTCTTCTTCTTCCAAACATTCCATAGACTTCAACATTCTATCATAAATATTTTTTAAAACTAGAACATTATTGTTTTTAGCGTCGTGGTCCAAACCGTTCCTCATATCCACCATATTATCTATGAAATCATTGGCCTGCCCTTGATTTGGACGAACGGAATTTACCAGATCACTTGAAGAGATGAAGTCACTTATTTCGGGCTGGTCTAATAATTGAGTCAATTCTTTCTTCTTCTTTAATGGTTTTTTATTTTCAGCCGCTTGTATCTTCCGTTTCCCGGAATAGGTATCCCGAATAGCCGCAGCTGCCTCCCCTATGTATGTGTAGCCTTTCTCTATGTTCATGATATCGAATTCATGCTGGAAATTTTAAAAAAAATGCTTTCATTTTTCTCATTCAAAACATAGAAACGATTGAAATTCTTGCAACTATACATAACTTTTACCTTTAAATGTTTCAAGCATTCCAATTGTCTCACTGTTTTCTGCAAGTTTATAGACTTAAGATTTTCGGATAATTTATTCATTTCCTTGATATCAAACGATCGAAAAGTTTCCACTAATCCGTTTATTTTGTTTGTCTGGAAAATGAGAACAAAAACTGATTTATAAGTACTAGAATAATTATGTTTCTTGTCACGAAATAATATGAACGTTCGTTAGGATATACCCTATGATCGCATTTCGAAGATCTAAAGACACTTCAAAGAAAATGAACGCAATGCTTACTTCAGTTGATGAAGACTGTGCGTCAACCACTACTCCTTTCACGTTTTCAATCTGTGAAAAATAACAATGGAATTATAAGAAAATGATAGAACAAGGGAATAATACCTAATATTTTACGAGTATATTTATCACAGACAACAACTGAGTTAAATATAAATTAATGAAATACTTTACCAAATACTGGTCTAGTTCAGCATCAACAATAACGAAACAGGTCAATTCATTCAACATTCGAAAAAATTCTTCATCCTCAACTTTCGTGTAGTCTTCAAGTGTAATTCTTACCTCCGAATTAATTTTGAATTTTTTTTTCGCTACACCAACACCTCCTTGCCAAGCAGCCACCTCCTATATGTACCTCCTGTAATGTCCTCATAACCATCTCACATATCCTTACTGAATGCCTTCTTTATCAATCTCACCGGTCCAAATATCTTAAGTCTAATACTTTAAAGGACATTCTATCAGATGATCAGGCACAAATTGATAAATTATTCCTTTTTCTAAAGTCCACAGGATTAACAAGTAAAATCTAGATTGTTGCTGTGCCTCTAGCCATTGTTGCTGTACATGGCACATAAAAAAAAAAAAAAAAAAAAAAAAAAAAAAAGAAAGGTGTTGAGTGTAGTTGAACATATATATTTTTATATTATATGCTTCAAATTGAGAATAGTGATTTTTTACTTCTGCTTCTGTTTTAGTACGTACTATCATTATGGGTCCACAAAGTAGCTTATATTTTTTTCTCACTATCGAATTCGCTATCCTTCAGCTTATAGGTTTGTCATTCAAATAAAGGAATATATACTTTTGTCGTTAAACTCGCGGTGCTAGGTAGCCTGATGGAGAATACCAAAGTACGAAACTTTTCCCATTATACGTGCTGTTGAAGTTTCGTATAGAGTGTCGAATCGTTCGCGAACGAGTTGCAATTAATGTACGCGAGAGAAGCGCTGCTATTCATTCCGGTAAATCCGGAGGTAAACGGCGAAAGGTTTAGTGATTTGAACTACGCGCTGTGTGACGGTGGCGACGTGAATGTGTTCGGTGTGGTTTCGATATTACGCGATTTGCGCGATGAAAACATTTACTTCGATGTTGCGTTGTGAATTGGTGATGTGATCGTGTGATGGTGAATTGATTTTTTCGAAAGGTTAATTTTTTTTTTCATAAGGTTTTTCATCGGATCTGATTTTGCGACCATATTACATATTTATTTCACGTGGGTTGGATTTCGAGTAGGAACAGAAAATAATAAAAAAATTAGTAATCCGAGTGATTTGTGAATTCAAAAAATTTTACTCGATTAGAAGAAAGCTGAGTTTTGTACTTGTGTAAAAAATACAAACTCTAAGAAAATCGTTAGTTGTTTTGATCGGACTAATTTAAAAAGTATTTAGGCGCCGGAAACAACATTCCGGATTATTTTTAAGCGCGGTTTATGTTGACAAAGTGTCATCCTTATCTCATTAATCTGTGGTAAACGATCGGTAAATTATTTTTATAGCGTTACGCTGTTCCAAATGTGAGCGAATTTTTATTTTGATTTACGTCCAAGTCGAGGACAACGACGAAGTCTGTAAAAATGTCCACGCTTCGGCTAAATTCGAGCTCGGTGAAACTTCACGAATCCGATTCCGAGGCGTAAAAATCACCGAGGCTAGCGCGATCATAAATTGACCGGCGGTGTAGAACAAACGGCTGTTCTGTGCTTTTGTCATAAAAACAAAAACGAAAGAACGAAGTGCAAAATAAATTACTAGACTAGTCTCCGGTGTATTATTTGCGAAACTTTGGTTGGAATTTACTCGTATTTTAATTTATAACGTCAAACGTGCAAAAATTGGTCGCATCCGGAAAGTTCAAGATCCGATAAAGAACTTTGTACGCGTTCGATTCGAAATGCCGATGCTCTCTGTAAACACGTGCTTTCTAAATAGGTTCTCGAAGTGAAATGGCAACGATGAGGTGTTAACCTGAAATCTAATGCGCGTAGTTAAATCGTGAACGAAACGAAAAAAAAAGGCAACAATATGAATTCGATGTTATACGACGATCGTTCGGAATCTCCTACAGGTGCACGTCAAAATGGTAAAATACGACCTCCTCCGTCGGCGGCCATTTATATTACGCCGCCTCAGCAAGACGAACGAGTCCCCATAGTGAACGTATACCGAATGACGGACTCGCCGATGAATAGCAGGCCCCATTCGCCATGCGGTTTCCGATCCGGCAGTCGTACACCGACGCCGAGCAGCTCGAGGCCCGGTAGTCCGGTGCCGCATCATTCCTCCAAACATAATCATTCGATACAAGATCTGCTGAAGTTGATCGGTAAAAAGGTGAGCGGCAAGAAACACCATAAGGATACGATATCGCCGGCCAGCGAGACCAGAAGGACGTCTTGTTTCCTCGAAGTGCCCAAAGATACGTCTCAGTTTCGCGGTCGTTCTAAATCGCTAGACGATGGTGCCGCCCGAAAGCAGTCGCCCAGTGTGGATAGCGCGACTGCTTATAAAATTTACGACGAAATTTTGAAAGAAGGTAAGCGCACGGGTGTCCAGGAATGTTTTGTAATGAAGTGAAAATGGCGGGAAATGAAAGTTGAGCGAGGTTGGCTGCGTTCAATGTCGAGAAAAAATTTAATTTGAAATTCGAAGACACATTGAGGAAGCGAATATGTGCCTTCATACTATTTTTTTTTCTTTTTTGGCGGACTTTACTTTCAAGTAAAATCATCTTGGGTTTATTATAGCTTTTTTGTTTTCATTTTATTTATTTATTTTCATTTTATTTTTTGTTAAAACTGGAAAGAAATGGAAACGTTTTTTTTTTTTTTTTTTTTAATTTACTTTCAAGTAAAATTCTCTTATGGGTTCACTATGGCTTTTTTGTTTTTTATTTTATTTTATTATTATTATTATTATTATTTTATTTTATTTATTTCTTTGGTCAAAACTGGAAAGAAATGGAATGTTTTTTTTTTTTAAATTTCCCATAAAAAAAAATGTTTTAGGTATCTGCAGTTGCGGGAAAAATATTTTTTGAAATTGGTACACGCTGAGACGCATCCAAATGTGATTTGTTTATTTTTTTAATGTTGTTTTATTTGTAAATTACGTGCTTTGACTCAAGTGTTGGTATAAGTAAAAGTGACTTGAACTATTGCTTCGTTATGTGGGACACCAAAAGTGTCATGATTCTGTGTACCTTAATTACATACTTCTGCTTACGCTATACAGGTAGTACAGGGAAATAAGAATTGAACCTGGAAAAAAATGGTAGTGAGCTGAATTTCACATTATATGTGCAGAATGGTGTCCTTAACAAGGTATAAAAAGTTGTCACCCGGAGGGGGTGAGCTAACCCCTGGAGGAGGCTAAAACCCCGCAAAAAACAGTTTTTCAACTATTTTTTCCTAATATCTCCGAAAGTAAGGGTTCTACGTAAAAATAAGTTATATCAAAAAATGTTCCCCATTAAATTTCCTACAGAATGAGTGAGACAGTTTTCTCAAAAAGTCATTAGTAAGCCCAAAATGGGGAGGTCAAAATATACCAATTTTTAGAATTCCCTTTCGAAAATCAGTTCTTTGTTTATATCTTCTATACGGTGCGTCCTATGCCATAATTGTTAATATTGAAAAATATTCCCCGTTCAATTTTCTATAAGGTACATGAAAAACTTTTCCAAAAAGGCATAAAAGGGCCCAAAATGGGGGGCCCATAATGCATTAATTTTGGAAAAATTTATTCATATGAGTTCATATCTATTATCAAGTGACCTACGTAGGTGATAAAGATGAACAAATAATTTTTACTAATGATTCCCCTTCCCCTTTCCCCCTCCCTCCTTTAGAAATCCTTCTCCAGATTTGCATTATAGATAAAAAAAAACTACAGATATACTTTGAAATATTTGTTTCAATTCGGTTTGGGATCATCTATTCCCTCTTCATCACTCATTTCCACCTCAAATTTTAGAAAAAAAAATTTTAATGAAAATTTTGTCGATTAAAAGTTTATTTAGATTTAGTAATTATAATTATGGACCTAAAGACTGAAAAAAATTAAGTACTTTAAAATTAATTTTTTTATTTTCAGGGGTTCCTATATTTTTTTATTTTCTTGTATTTTTAAGTTTCATCGAGAATTTGAGATTTGTGTTATAAGTGGTGATTAAAAATTGGAATGAGTGGTATTTCAGTGTTATGCAGTTCATAATTATGAATAATACGTATAATTTTGTATTTCTCGAGGGGTTCCCAAAAAATCACTTACTCGTGTCGAAGACCTTATAATATGAACGATGAATGAAAACGAAGCGAGAACTGCGATTATATTTTATTCTTCTGGAAAAGGATGAAGCTTATATGAAAATGAAAGCTCGTACAGTCACTGTCGGTGAATCTCTGTATTGAAGTTTTTCGCTAGAATCAATGGCTCGCGAATATGTCTGGATTTCGATAATTTATACGACTGCATTACGTTACGTTTGAGAAATTCGTGTTGGTAACTGGGTCGAAGGATGTATGGAAAAATTATCACAAAGCATGAAATATCCTAAACGACGTTTCAACATTCACCGATAATGTTCGACTGGTAGTTACGCTTATAAATTGGATTTTTTCTCGATCGATTTGTCAAGAGTTTTTTGTTTCGACTTCGCGTATAGTTTTAAGGTGTATACGCTATATACTCTACGTATATATGGCGAAAAAAGGCGAAGTTGGAAAACTCGTGCGAAGAAGTTATGCTTTTTTATTCTGGAAGAAACGAATATTTTCAAACGCTTAATGCATAATTTTATCGGCATTACGTTTGCGAAAGTGGATACGCGGTTTTGGTATTTGGTCGATTCGAATTTTATATGCATTATTTTTCGATATTCGACGGCACGTACGTATACATATTACAAACGGTGGAACCATGTGCTTATTAGGGTTAGGTCGAATGGCGCGTACTAAGGTGTGAAAGATCATCGAACGTGTGTAATTAAACGTCGAAGATTGATTATCACGAGCACGTTGGGTCGTTCACCGAATATTAACGGTGTGGATGTAAAAAGATTAACAGCATTATCTGAAGTTTTAGGAATATTTCAATTTGGGGATGAAATATATTTTCAGGCGAGAAAGGAGAAAAAAAAATTTTCTTGGGCTAATGACTAAGCATTATGTTCGCAGCATTGACGAAATATTGAATATTACCGAAGAAGCTATGGGGGCCCATAAAAGCGATATAATTATGATCGTTGACTATCGACAGACTGGCTGATTTATTAGAATGAAAAAGTTGGACAATTGTTTCCATTCTACGAGTCGAGTGTTATCGACAAAAAAGAATGAGCTTCGTACCTGCGCTGTACCGAGATCCGAGAAGGGTTTTAATTTGTTCTTCTACTTTGGAGTACCATAGAGACGGCGGGTACTCGAAAAAGCTATTTCGAAACAAAAAATACGACCGCTCGGCTTACACAGTACGAAACAGTGATTCCCAATCGTATCGGGAAGCGACCTCATTCAAGGTTAATTCGCTAGGTTAGCAGATAACCGAGGGTCTCGATTAAACTATGACGTTTACTCGATAGCGCGACGGAATTTTGCGAACACGATAATGCTTGTACCTCGAACTTGAATTTTTGATTATTTTTCGAGATTGGAAGTACTCGTATATTAGAAATGTGTTTTTTTCCCTCGATACGACGATTTATTATTCGCTACGAACGTTGATTTAGCCGTCTTTAATGGTGGAGCAGTTCGCATAATAAAGCAATTTGAGAAACCCCCCTTTTCGGTACTCTCGGAAGCTCGGGAATAGAAATAAAGCCGATTTTATGGTAATTAAAGCGCAGATTTAATGAACGAATCGTTTCTATACTGATACGCCAATAAGTACCGATGGTTATTTCCCAGTTACAAGAGGTTGTAGAGTTGTATCATTCGATACGATCGGACGTTCGTCGACATTTCGATGTAAAGACCTCGACTATTCCCCGGAGGCGGTTCTTTCGCTATGTTCCTACAAGTAAAATCCGATGAAGCAGTGTCGCTATGAACTGCTTTGATTAATTGATAGTAGATGGTTATGTCGACGAGATGACTCGAAGAATGTCATATATAACGTCGAATATGGCGGATTGACGAGATTAAAGGTGCGATACGTTGATAAACGAATGCGTGTGATTAGTTGGTAATTCGTAATTATGTCAGTAAAATGGCTCGCAATGGATGAGTCGCCTTCCATACTATTTTAGTAAATGAGCGAAAATATGCTGATGTAATGTTTAATGGGAGGGGGGGGGGTAGATTTTCAAATAGTGCTGTTGATATTTTCACATACACATCCACCGCAGGTGCTGAAAACTCCCGCATATCCCCTCTAAAACCACTTTAGAATTTCGTGTTGCCAGATCCAGCCTACAAAAAGGACGAAAAAATCTTCAAAAAGAACTTGGAAAAAGGCAAAGTTATATTCAAAAGAAGTTGAAAAGAAAGGCTAAATTAATTTCAAAATGAACACAAAGAGAGCTAAAATACAAGCCCAGAAGCTGAAAGAATGCTACAACTTAAATATTTTTTCCATGGAGTACATGCTGCATGCGCATTATGTTGAATTTTCGAATTTTCGTTTTTTTTTTTTTTTTTTTTTTTTTAAATGAACGCGTGCATTATTCACCAACTTGGCTAGAAGCACGAGATCAGTTGGAGTTGGAGGAATAAAAATAGGCCAAGTTCTTAAAAAAAGCAAAGACGAGAGATGGAGACTGATCGACTATTCGTTATGTATAAGTACTTCAGGAAGAATTGGAGGAAGTTTAAGTGAGAACGAATCTTAAATTCGTCATTCTTTGTAAATACGTACGTCTTTCTCTCCTCTATATTACTTCAGTAAATTTCTTATAAATACAGTAGTAAACTGGTAATTACCAAGAATTACAGAAATTCAATAAGATATATTATTCTCAGATTTTACAGAAATTTTTTTTTTACTTCTTCTAAAATGTAGGAAAGAAGGCAAATATTAATGTAGAAGAAGTTATAAAAAGAGAAAAGTTAATTTCAACTTTTAAAAGCTAAACTTAAAAAAAAAAAAAAATAATACGTAAGCAGCCATGCTGCATTACTGGAGCTGAGTTTTTGATGGAGCTTTTTTGATTTACTAATAACCTTGCTTAACTGTTCATGACTACAGGCCGCCTTCCCCCCTCCAACATCATGTATGGAAGTGAATTCGGGATATAGTATACAACTTATCCCCAATAACCATATGAATTCATATTAATTACATTTTTACCAACTTGAGGCTCCTCAAGCTCTACTCAAAATTTTGATAATCCGCCATTTTGGATCCATTTTGATCCAAATTCAAGAGGTCATATTGTGGTCACCAACTAACCTCACACACAAAATTTGACCTCTTTAACTTGATTTGGTGGGGAGATATGGAAGATTCAAGAAATTTCATGACTCAAAACTTCCTCAAAAAGCCGTTTTTTGATCTAACTCCTCTCAATATGCACTTAGGAAGCTGAAATTTGGATATGTTAGTATCCGTGACTCACTCTTTCATATGAAATCAAAAACGAAAAATTTGAGCTATTTGCCTCTTCTCCAGCCCTCCTCAAAATTTGAGTGATCCGCCATTTTGAAATTTTTCGAAAAAACAAAAAAACACTTCTGCGCATTTTCAAGAAGAGTTCCTCACCAAATTTTGAGCGAATTTTATGAATACTCGCCGGCGCTACGCGTGGGGGAAAAAAAAAATATATATATATATACCAAAAAGTTGGACATTTGTCAGATGATTACAAATGGTCCGAAACGCAAAGATTTGAAGACCCCACCCTCCCCCGACCTTCCCTTCCCAAATCAGGTAGACTGTAATAGCTATCGTTTTTATTAAAAACTCAGCTAGAAAATGAAATAAAGTAAAGGTGAAATGGCAGCATTACCTTAGATGTTGAATTTAGGATATTAGTACACTGATAATTATAGCGTTATACTTACGAGAAAAAAATTGAAGATTGTTATCATGGCTTCGTATGCAGCATGTAAGTACGAAACGCCATCTATCTTCTTTGAGAAAAGTTGGGAATAGGGGGTAATGAATTTTTGATCCTAAGCAAAAAATTTAGAAACAAAAAAAAAAAAAACAACCGAAAAGTGTATGAATTTCGACTTCGTTATTTAGTAGACAGCTAGACACCATGGTATAGCTCTTAAGAAATAAATGAGTTGAAAAATTTTCTTATATCGATTATTTTACGATGTTGGACGATGCTAGACTGGAATTTTTTCATTCTGCATTTTTATTCGAGGTTCACTATGAATGATATCGAAGCGATAATAATTGAAGCAAAATTAAAAAAATGACCTGCTCGCCGATAGAAGGAAAAATATCCTAGTAAAGCTTACTCGCTTATAGCGACCCTCATTTCCACCAATTAGGTTTTAATTCGACGTCATCGATATGAAAAAGAAGCGCGGCTAATTTAACAACGTTGCGGAGATTCGTTAACGGGGAATTTAGGCGCGCTATCGAGGAAATAGGTGCGTATTTTTCTATATAGCGGGAAAATACGAAATATCGACGAATCTTCGTTATATAAATTGGAAATCGACGGGAGTTGTTATTCCTCCTCCGTCGACTGGGGCGAGAGAGAGTGAAGGCCGTTGAAAAAATTCCAACGAGATAATGGATGTTGACGTCAGGCGTTATGTTTGGGGGAGAAAATTTCTCGTGTTTGGAAAATAGTTGGTTATTTTTATTTGATAGGAAATCAAAACGTGTAAGACTACAAGAGTCGTAAATTTCCGAGATCTGTTATTGCCAATATTATCAGTAATGTTTGTGAAGAAAAGTTGATTTTGAAACGGAAAATGAACTAATGGTGAATGCGACAAAAGCGGGAAGTACGAGGTAATCTGACTAGTGAAGGTCTTGCTCGCGTGTCGAAAAAATCGCCCGAAAATTTCGTCTAATTATGGAGCTATTACAATCGTCAACATCCGTAAAATGTGTAACCTTGCGCCGTCGTGGCTGTGGTTCGCACTTGTGTTTTCGACCGCATATCATCCTATGGTTTAGGTTTTCGTTCGTTGTACCTGCGTACGTACGCAGGAAGTCGACGTTTAATTTTTATAGCGTTGCTAATGCCTCGGCTGTATAGATTTCCTATGTAGTAGATGATAAGTAAGGATGAAAATCAACTCAAAATTTCCATCTCGTTTCGCGTGGAGAAGTTCATTACCAGAGTTCGTTTGTTTAGGTTTTCAACGATGATTGTGTTTCTAATGTACTATTGATGGTATGGTCGAATGTAGGAGTCGATTTTGGTTCTCGTAATTTTCTAAGAGGAAGCGAAGGTTAAAGGAAACTAGCCAAATATGCGAAATTTATCGACTATTATATTTATATCCAAGTTTCGATAACAATTAATTCGAATGGTCTGGGTATACAAACTTTTCCTATTGAGGGAAGAGAAAAACTTTTCAAAGTATTTTCGAATTCTTGCGATTAGGTGTGCATTGTGCAAGTACGTACTTGTTGTTTTTTGCTACGTGAAATTTTTAGCTGAGTTTTTAATGAAAACGGTAGCTCTTATAGCCTACCTGATTCGGAAAGGAGGTCGTGAGGGGTGCAGTCTTCTAATCTTTACGAATTGAAAATACCATTGACGATCTCATTTTATTTAAATGGCAGGCAGAGTGGGAGTCTGCTGAACATGGACGAGATATTTATCGTTGGTTTTAGAGTGTAAAAACTAGAATAGATTCTAACCTTACCCCAATTTTTTACACAGCACAATTCATATCATCACATGGCTTCTTAAGTGATAAATTATTTTTATGGAACCTGGCTAGCAATTCCAACTTCGTGAGTGGATCACTGCATCTCGTCAAGCCTCCACTTATACCCAGTCACCTTATACGATACTTCTAATTGCAGTAATTTTCAGCTACACAAAATTTTCAAAGTTCGTGAAACGCTTAACTTTTCAGTAATATCTTGGGAGGGAAAAGACCAAAATTCCTTATTTAGTATCTTCACAAGGGAAAAGATCAACTATTACAAATTTACAATATTTTTGTCATTTTGTGAACGAAAAGACAAATAAAAAACGTAAGCAGCCATGCCATTCATGAAATTTTTTTGCAGCAATTTCCCCTCCAAAAGCCGTTTTTTGCTCTAACTCCCCTCCAAAATCACTGAGGAAGCTAAAATCAAAATACGTTTGTCACTTGGGCTCATTTTATCATATGACACAGCAATAAAAAATTTTCGACCCCTCCTGTACCCCCACCACTATTTTAGGTTGATAACCCCGCCTTCCCCCTCCAACATCATGTATGGAAGTGAATTCGGGATATAGTATACAACTTATCCCCAATAACCATATGAATTCATATTAATTACATTTTTACCAACTTGAGGCTCCTCAAGCTCTACTCAAAATTTTGATAATCCGCCATTTTGATCCATTTTGATCCAAATTCAAGAGGTCATATTGTGGTCACCAACTAACCTCACACACAAAATTTGACCTCTTTAACTTGATTTGGTGGGAGATATGGAAGATTCAAGAAATTTCATGACTCAAAACTTCCTCAAAAAGCCGTTTTTTGATCTAACTCCTCTCAATATGCACTTAGGAAGCTGAAATTTGGATATGTTAGTATCCGTGACTCACTCTTTCATATGAAATCAAAAACGAAAAATTTGAGCTATTTGCCCCTTCTCCAGCCCCCTCAAAATTTGAGTGATCCGCCATTTTGAAATTTATCGAAAAAACAAAAAAACTATTTTTGCGTATTTTCAAGAAGAGTTCCTCACCGAATTTTGAGCGAATTTTATCCACACCCGCCTGCGCAAGGCGAGTGACACAAAAAACGCAATTTCCTCAAAAACAGGTTTTTGCTAACTCTCCTCAAAATGCACTTAGGAAGCTGAAATTTAAATATGTTGGTGTCCGTGACTCACTCTTTCATATGAGATCAAAAACGAAAAATTTGAGCTATTTGCCTCTTCTCCAGCCCCCTCAAAATTTGAGTGATCCGCCATTTTGAAATTTTTCGAAAAAACAAAAAAGCACTTCTGCGCATTTTCAAGAAGAGTTCCTCACCAAATTTTGAGCGAATTTTATGAATACTCGCCGGCGCTACGCGTGGGGAAAAAAATATATATATATACCAAAAAGTTGGACATTTGCCAGATGATTACAAATGGTCTGAAATGCAAAGATTTGAAGACCCCACCCTCCCCCGACCTTCCCTTCCCAAATCAGGTAGGCTGTAATAGCTATCGTTTTTATTAAAAACTCAGCTAAAAAATTATTGTTTTAAAAATTTTAAGACCGACGAACGATATTAATGAAAAACATTAAAAAAAAAATTGGCTAATATTTACTTAGGTTTAATTTTTTATTTCATTGATCTTTTCCTTTGAAAAGATGATAATGATGTAATGTTGGTCTTTTCCCTCCCAAGATACTAACTATGTTATAGCGGCATGATATTAATGAAAGGTTAAAGGAACCGGCACACTTGATCTCTCTCCTAATATTAATATTAATCCCCCGACCACATCTTCAGACTGTGAAAATTCTTCCATTAATGCTGACTCTGACAATGATGATGATGTTTTCATTTTTGATGTACCGAAGACACAGACTGATGCCTCTCAAGGCCAAGTAAACACACCCAGCCTTGGTTCGAATCCACCTTCCTTTAGCAACAATTGAATACCTCAAATTCTTGCACTTCTGGCCACTTCACTTTTAAATCAAAACATCGATAATTCCAACATCAACCAATTCACTGAAGACAGTGTCATCGACCATGCAATCCCTTTGGAAAAGTTCCAATTGCATTATTAAGAACTTCGCACACAATCCAATTGCTCGTTCAGATTCGGCGGATCCTAGCCATAGCCGGTGTTTGGGGGATGGTATGACTGGTCATCCCTGCTTCACACCTACTCTCTTGTATCAGAACAATAGACTGATTGAGGATATAAACAAAAAAAAATCCTATCCCTACGTCATTCATTTCCCTCTCCAATCACTGTTCCTGTACTGGCGACTGGTTCAGTGGTGAACTCTGTTCTGCACGATAACAGTCAGGCCTCTTGGGCTCGCCACATACTGGGCTCTGCTGTTAGAATTCTAGCGGAGGAGAGCACGCTGGACATTAAGCACCCCTCATAATGTTTCATTTTCAAACTTGTGCGACTTCTCACCATCGGTGCTCACTGCAATTCTGATAGCAGTGGACAATAAATTTTATCGACTTAGCAAATGGAAATCAATCGCTAAATATAATCATTCTGACCTAGCTAGCCTACAAAGTGGTTTTGTATGAATTTTACTTGCGATGTTTTGTTTCGCTCATTACTTGGATTTTTCTATGCCCTTCGACCTTTCGTCCAACTCCACTTTCCCGGTTTTTGATTGGTACAATGTTCCGTACCTCAATGAAGAAGCACCACAAAGGAATTATTTCGATGTACGACAGTTCAGTAATATCGTTGTCGAGGTTCTGCAGATCGAAGCTTCATTACCAGCTACACGTGGCGCAAAAAATAAAAGTCCAGTTAACCGCGGTAGGCGATATAAATATGAAAAATTTCGCAAATAACGAAACTCGCAGCATCAAAGGGATAACTCGTGGTGAAAAAAAACCCTCCGAAAGGCCGTCGGCGAATAAAATACGCATTTGAAATGTTGACTTTGATCTGTTCGTCGACGATATAAAACATTTCGAATAGAGCCGACGTGCTTTAAAAGGATATCGAAAAAGACGTAGTCGAAATTTCGAATCCGCTTTTCCGGCCAGGTATATCCATAAATCTGAGTGGTTTTAATGGTAATCGACTTTTTTTTTTCGAGGTTTTAATTTCGTTACGGACGTCTTGCCACCCTCCTCTGCAAAGCGTTTAACGACGAGCTTACTTTTTAATTCGCCAGTTCCGTTATTCGCGAAAGTAATCGCCAATCTGTCGGATAATTTTTTTGCGTCGGAAATGAGAAAAAATTTTAATTCGAGATAGCGAAAATTCTACGGTTGAGGTGAACGCTGATTTTGAATTTATCGAATTCCGGAAAGACCTATGGAAGACTTTGCCGATCAATGTTTTGCTGTTCGAATGGAGTAGTTTGCTACTGGGTATTCTTCGCTTTTATACGTCGAGACTGAATTATTATGATAAAAATGAAAAATCAAATATACGTATGTCGTATATTTTGACGGAGGATTAATTTCACGAAAAATGCCATAACTGGGGTGAATATCACTAGAGTGTATTTTGACAGGTTTTATCGTACTGGGTGTTAATTTCAGAATCAATCAAAAATGGTTTAGATGAATGTAATATCGTGCCAATAAAGTGTCTATAACTATTTTAGCTACCAAAGTTGATAGACATCACAGTTATAGGTTTTTGAAAAAATTAACTTCCTGCCCCACCCCTTCTCAGTCGATGTAAAGTGGTGTAAATAAGTGAGTATGGTCATGAGAAAAAATCTAGCGAAGTTCAGTAATTGAATATGGTGAAACTGGATTAAAAAAAAAAGAAAAAAAAAGAATTTCACGCACTCGTAACTGTAATATTATCATTTCAATAAATTCAGCCAGTACGTCATTAAATTATTATTAAACTTAATATCTGATTACTTTGATATTATCTCGAAAGGTGTATAGAGTTCATCACTTAGTTCTCTACAAAATATCACTTCAAAAGATCAACATTCCTGTGGAAAATTCAAATAACAGTGCGAATTCGACAGCTTGAGAGAAATGAAATCTATCCGTCCTCACAGATCTGAATGAAATGCGAGATACTAAAATTATTTCTCGCGTCACATGAAGCTGCGTTAAAAAGTAACTAAATTACAGGTATGGAAGAAAGAAAAAAAAAAGAAAAAAAATGTAAGCATCCGCGTCGCATTACTGGAGCTGAGTTTTTAATTGGACATCGTTTACACGTGCAAATAAAATTATCTCTCTATATATTAAAATCAAAATGAAATCAGTTTTGAGATGCGCGCGCATCTTTGTTTTGAATAGCAGGTATACAAAGGGAAAAAAAGGTGATAAATTCTAATAAAAGCTTTGCACATGGAGGGGCGAGCCCATCCTGAAACGAAGAACTCTTGGTGGGGGTAACAAGTAATAATAAATTGGTTTGCGCAGTTTGGAATGTTGCAGTACTTGCCTGTTAAAATAACTTTTTTTTTCTTCATTAAATTTTTATTGCGAGCCCCGAAGGGGCGAGGAGGCACTAGTCTAGTAAATTTTCAAATTCACAGGCCACATCCATAACCAAGTCCAAACCTCCCTCGTTATCCGGTCAAGAACACTCAATACTTTGTCCACATGAATCACAAAAGTCCATATTTTTCAAATTTTAACTTTTTGTGGCTCTTCAAGCCTATCTGATTTTGCATACCCGCCATTTTGGATCAATTTTTGGTCGATTTGGATTCGAATTGAAGGGATCATATTCTGATCTCATGTACAAAATTTTAATTTTTTATGTGGATTTGGTAAAGAAATACGCGAGGTTCGTGGAATTTTTTGTAGCGGTTTCCTCTCTAAAAGCCATTTTCTGCTTTTACTCCTATCCATATTAATTTAGGAGGCTAAAATTTGAATATCTTAGCCAACGTGGCTCACTTTACCATCTGACATTGTAATCAAAAATTTCGATCTTTCTTTCGCTGTCGCCATATTTTGAAAACAATAATTCTTCCACCTCCCCTCCAAAATCACTTATGGAAGTGAGATCAGCATACAGCGTACTTTTCATCATTAGAAATCATACGAGTTCTCATTTATCTCTCTAAGCCATTTTGAGACTCTTCAAGCCTTCCTCAAATTTCACTTTGAACAAAACTCGAAGAATGGAGATATGGAAAATAAGATATATCATTTTTGAGAAGTCGCTTTTTCTTTTGACTCGGCCTGAAATTTTGATACTTTGGTGTCCGTGACTCATTCTCTCATATGAGAATGTGAATGAAAATTTTGTGCTATTCAAACCCCCCCCCTTCACTACCACTCTAAATTTGAATGAACCACTATTTGCAGGTGAATGAGCCAAAAATAGTATGAAGCATTTCACGAAGAGTCTTTCTGCGAATTTTCAGTAATTTTCGAGATAGAATCACTATATCACTCGCTTTTTTAGCTGAGTTTTTAACAAAACGATAGCTATTACAGCCTACCTGATTTGGGAAGGGAAGGTCGGGGGAGGGTGGGGTCTTCAAATCTTTGCGTTTCAGACCATTTGTAATCATCTGGCAAATGTCCAACTTTTTGGTATAAATATATATTGATGAGTTACGTATAAAAGTTGGATCCCTCGAAAAACAGTGAAAGTTGGATCCACCTTAAAAAATGGTTGTAAGAGCTATTTGCCTCCAGCAAACAATTAAATGTTATTTTTCCGTTTTATGAGTCATAAAAACACATTAAATCGATAATTAGAACAGAAGTTATGATAAAAAATTTAATTGAAGTATATGTGAGAGTTGACTCCATGCTTCAAAAAGGCAGTTATAAGTTGGCTCCATGAGAAAGTGGATACCGTATACGGAGCTGTATATTTAAATATACATTTACAGAGAAAGTCGGCTCCTCCTGCCAGGTATGCCACTGGATAGAGGGCGCCTGGGCGAAACTAATACATGATTTGTGAAAGTCAGCTCCATATACGGTATTCACTTTCACATGGAGCCAACTTATAACTGCTTTTTTACATAGCGCGAGCTGACTTTCATATGTAACCATAAATATATATATATTTTTTTTTCCCCCACGCGTAGCGCCGGCGAGTATTCATAAAATTCGCTCAAAATTTGGTGAGGGACTCTTCTTGAAAATGCGCAAAAATTTTTTGTTTTTTCGATAAATTTCAAAATGGCGGATCACTCAAATTTTGAGAGAAGGCAAATAGCTCAAATTTTTCGTTTTTGATTTCATATGAAAGAGTGAGTCACGGATACTAACATATCCAAATTTCAGCTTCTTGAGTGCATATTGAGAGGAGTTAGATCAAAAAACGGCTTTTTGAGGAAGTTTTGAGTCATGAAATTTCTTGAATCTTCCATATCTCCCCACCAAATCAAGTTAAAGAGGTCAAATTTTGTGTGTGAGGTTAGTTGGTGACCACAATATGACCTCTTGAATTTGGATCAAAATGGATTCAAAATGGCGGATTATCAAAATTTTGAGTAGAGCTTGAGGAGCCTCAAGTTGGTAAAAATGTAATTAATATGAATTCATATGGTTATTGGGGATAAGTTGTATACTATATCCCGAATTCACTTCCATACATGATGTTGGAGGGGGAAGGCGGGGTTATCAACCTAAAATAGTGGTGGGGTACAGGAGGGGTCGAAAATTTTTTATTGCTGTGTCATATGATAAAATGAGCCCAAGTGACAAACGTATTTTGATTTTAGCTTCCTCAGTGATTTTGGAGGGGAGTTAGAGCAAAAAACGGCTTTTGGAGGGGAAATTGCTGCAGGAAATTTCATGAATCTTCCATATCTCATCACCAAATCGGCCTAGAATGGTCAAACTTTGTGTGTAGGATTAGTTTGTGACCAGAATATAACCACTTAAATTTGAGTCAAAATGGATCCAAAATAGCGGATTTAACAAATTTGAAGATAATTTGAGGACCCTCAAATAGTTATAATTTGAGAAATATGTGTTCGCATGATTATTTCATGGCAAGAAATACTACATTTGTGCCAAATTCAACTTCTTAAATGTTTTTGGAAAGGATAGGGTAGGGGTTTTCAGACTTGGTATTGGGTGTGGCCTGTAGTGATGAACGGTTAAGCAAGGTTATTACTAAATCAAAACAAGCCAGTTAAAAACTCAGCTCCAGTAATGCGGCATGGCTGCTTACGTTTTTTTCATTTTTTTAATATCTAAGAAAAGCTGTTCGTACACTGAAGTAAAAGATACGTAGCAAATAGCTTTAGAAGATGCTTTGAAGTTGACCGGTGACGGTGTGAGGTAACACATCTATTGATATAGGACCGACGATTGGAATGATTTTTCGGTGTAAAAATACCTATCGAGAAAGTTCGTTTAATACACGAGCGTAGCTAATACGAGTCTTATTCTTATCTGAAAATGAAATTTCCGAGCACGAATTCCTCGCATATTTTTATCGAGCTTTATTTTGATCGTAAAATCTTTGGTTCGTTTCGCGAATGTCTGTTACGCTTGGTCTTTAATTTTATTCGACTTTTTATTGTCTCACGCGGACTTTCGTTTCTTCAAGTTTTCACGTGTCTTATGTGAATTTTTTTTATCATCTGGAATCTTGGCTGGAATTGATTTGTTGTCGACGAATGTGAAGTTGGGCGAAATTTTAATTTCTAGTTTATCGTCTATCGATTTTAGTCGAACATTATGATCGCTAAGAAGACGTTGATGTCTCCTTAATGCGGACTGGAAAAGCTATATAGTATATACCCGTAATTACGAGTATCGGTCGCGTGTGTTTTAATGACCCAAGATTATAATTTGTGAACCAGCCGATTGGAAATTGTGTTGTAGAGAATAGCGAGAATTTCGTAGAGCTTATAGCCATTTTAGCTTATCGTGATGGTAGCTGGAAAGAGCTTAAGGATATGGATTTGAAGATGGCAGCAATTTTACGGTATATACCGCGTCGACTACGCGAAACTAAAACTTTCTCGTCACTGTGGTATTTCGATGGCGTCTGACGAAACACGTGTAGACCTAGTTTAAATCTCGCGATGTCGGCCGAAAAAGAAATATTTACGGGGTACTAGAATCGCCGAGAATTTCGCTCTTGAACGAAGGTGAAGGGCCGATGCGACGTAGCTTTTTTTCAACACGTCTTAATGTATGGCGTCGAAAGAAGAAAAAATTAATCGTCGCGTTATCGTTCACCTGCGATGTTGCGAGGCTGCGAGTACGCGAAGTCGAAAGATATTAAAATTTCTACTACTTTTGCCAAGAGAACGAGTTGCCAAAAAGTGGAAAATGCGCGAAAATAATTGGAGCGAATTAATATCTTTTTGGCTGCGTGGCGGGGTCGGCGCGCCTGTTCGGTTTAATGAAGTGATAAAACGATGGACGAATTGGATTAGCGCACTCTTGTCGAATGGAAGCTGTAATCGTGATTGCAATATGGTCGTAAAGACGAGATAAATTTACGCGAATGTCTTCCGCTTTACGATCGACGTACACGATTTATCGCTTGTACGGAGACTTCGAGAGGCTATTGTGATTCAATGCGAACCAGAGTGGCGGCTTTTTCGCGGTCAGCGATCCGGTATACAATGTGGATTTTATTTTTTCGGTCTGGACGCGAGCTGCGTTGTAGTGGCTGTTTCTCATCGAGTAAAACGCTAACTTCGGTGTGTGGTTTCAAGGTAACTGCGTATGTAAGTTATACTCGTACAGTCGTACGTGTTGCGAAAACGAGTTAAAGTAATAGGATCAAGCGATTGAAGTGTATCGCGTTTCCTTCATCCTTCCTCTTCGTTATTCTGCGGGCTTTTGTTTCGATGTTGATTCTTCGATGTTCGCTGAGAGCTCGAAGCTGTTTTTTTTTTGCACCATTGTTTTCACGCATCGAATGTATTATTTTTTAGAATGGTTGGAATCATTAAATACAATAACGATATGTTTAGACGACAGAGACATATCTATAGTGGGTATATAGTTTTTCTTAAAGCAGGGTTAAATGTTAACGAAGAAAAGTCTTTGAGATGAATCTGAGACATGTGCCTTGCTCCCTCTTTTCCCATGTGCACAATTTTTTTACATCAGGAGAACAACATTTTTTCACAATTTCATACGTACGATTACTGATAATAATTTTTTTTATTGAAAAAACCAAATATTTTTAAAAATTTAGTTATGTCAAAAATTTATCTCCATCAAAATTTATTACCCAGAGAAAGGTCTAGTTTACTCCAGAAGTGATAACTAACTTTGTAAAATTATATGTCATTAAATACTGCGCAAACAACAGATTTTTTTGCACTTCGTAATGATGCAAAATATAATGTCTGCAATATTGTTTTAACCCTAGAAACGCACAGGAATTCAGGGGCGTACCGAGGACATTCTTCAGAGGGGGGGGGGGAGAAAACCAAAAATTGCCACCTTATACCATGAAATTTTACCAACTGTTGACTTTTTTTTTTTTTTTTTTTTTGCTCCGCGAAAATAAGATGTTAAATAAGATGTCACAGTCTTCTTGTTAGTCTTCAAAAAATGTAAAAATAGCTGTAATAATACTGCACAAGTGGTCAAATTTACCAACTTTACGCTAAAACTCCAAATTTACCAACTTTCCAAAAGCCAAGGGGGCGGAAGCTCCCCCCTCCCCCTTTCGGTACGTCCCTGCAGGAATTTTAACACCTTCATTACGCACTGTGGAGTCCCTGGGACCTCAAGGTAAAATATCAACTTAAATTTGGTTATACTGATAATGCCTCCTTTATATTTATTTTCTGAAGTAACTAACATAAAATTTGTCATATTACTGCTCCCCTCTCCAACTTCTCCTCTTCTATAATTTTTTTTTATTACTTAGCAAATTGAAAAAATTCATGGTATACCTTAATGAAAATGCCCACTTCGATTAATTTCTAATTTACATTCCTTATATCAATAAAAAATGAGACCATCTACGTCATCACAAGACGATATCACAAATTACTTTGAAAAAAAAAAAATTATATGAAAAAATAATTTTTTTATGAATAAGCATATATTGTGACAGGTTATGCAGCATGTCTTACACAGATGGTTTAAAATTGCCTAATATTGAATATTTTTTAGCGCTAGGTAGCACGCTACAAGAGGCATTGACGCAAGGTGTAAGAAAGGTGAAATTGAACTTGGGGTCCCAGAGGCCCCACGGTACGTTTCCGGGGGTTTAATTAAAAATCAATATTTTAATTAAGAAATTAATAATTATAGAGATCTCGGATTAAAACGATAGCTATTTTTTTTCCAAGAGATGAAAAGGCGGGGTCATAATATTCTCTATATGTAATTTATTTTTCATCTTCTCCACCTCACCTTCCTTAGTTAAGTCATAATTTTCAAATATTTTTAATTTGAAAAAAAAGTTTTTGAATTTTTTTCTAAGAGCAAGAATTTTGGTTATTTTCAGCGATGAATGGCATAAATAGATAATTTATTAGTTGTGTGCCCTATAGGTACCTAATTTAGGTTATGTCAGACTTGAAATGGAAAAATATGCTCGATTAAAAATTAAAAAAAAAAAAAACAATAATGGTTAAAATTTTTTTAGTCTTTGGACAACAAAATATGATTTTGAAAGTGGAAAAAATGTTTAATTGCCAAAATTTTATTGTTTAAAACTTTGAATTCATTTTGGGGGGGAGGGGCTAAAAATTGAGTTAGATGGGCTGAAATTCTCTGACCCTCTTTTGAAATCGTATACATAATAATTATTGCGAATCCATCCTAAGGCTGTAGTTAAGATGTATCGCAAATGGGAAGGATTTTGAAAATTATTTTTAGAACATGCATTTTGCATGTCTATAACCAGTGTAGTTTAGTGGGGATACGTGGGGTAATTTTTTTTAAGGACATGAATTTTTTTAATGCGCAAAAAGTTGATAAATGTACTTCAGTAAAAAATTTGAGATGATTTTGTGTGTTTATTCATTGAATTTTGAGTGGTCATAGTCAATTAATTATGACATTTTTAATTTTTTTTTTTTTTTTTTTTTTTCAATTTAAGAAATTGATTGTATTATAAATTTACACGATGACTTCATTATGGAAGAGTTACACGATTTAACAGCGCTTAATTATTCTAGGAACTGAGCTCTTCTTCTTGGATACGGTAGACCCTGATAGAATACTCTTAGCGTAGATAAAGTCTTGGCATCATTTTATATCATTATTATCATCAGGATATTACAAACAAATTTTACCACGCCATATTGCTCTAAATTCATTTTAACCCAGCTTTCGCCACCATTGCTATATCATTTTCGCGGCGTAATTGAAAATTGTAAAATCTAGACCTTGTCTAGCTGGATCACATACGAAGCTAGTTTATTTTCAAGTTCCTCCTTCAATATAGACTCAAATCGACTAAAATTTGGCTTCGTGTCTGTCACAATTTTTTCTCGTCTTTTGAATCGTGCTGCTTGGTATACCTAAGCGTTCCTTTGCCTGTGTTATTCTATTTTAAAATTTAAAAGTGGGTCCGTGGCATCCTTCAGATGTCCAAAAGACCATGTCCACGGTGTTCAACGTGTATTATAACGATTTCACGTTTGTCGTCGAAGAATTCGCCCTTTCGACGTGTAGGTTGTTTTACTTGAGTGAACCTGATGAATATGAGCGCATATACGCGGTAGATAGGTGATATGATACAAGTAATCAAGTATACATATGTCATATATGACGTCGACCTCGAGATTGACGTTTAATTGGTGTACAAAGATAGTTGAGAGGGAAAAAAATGGCTTTGATGTACGACATGCAGCGGCCTGTATGACGTAAGGCGAACGAATCAAAAAAGGCATTGTGTACCAGTTAGCGTATTGATTTATAGGTTCGGCGTATTCTATTTTTTTTTTTTGCTTTCCTTCGGTCTTTGTAGTAAACACGAGAAACAACGACGACGAGAAGTGTAGCAACTGTTGATCTCGGCGCGGTATGGTAACCTTCGTATGTGTTGAAAGTTTACGAGCGCGCGAGAGAGGTCACTTTGAAATAGAAGAAAATCCGCAGCCTGTAATAGTCTCGGTTTAAAAAAGGAAAAGCGTTGAGCGTTAATGGAAAGCAATTTATCATGCGGGATTGTAAAAGGAGGCTGTAAAATGGTATTTCTTTCGTGACCGCTAGATACGCGAGAGGTATGATGAAAGATTTTTTCACAGTATAATGCAGCATTTATTAATTACTTAGGAAGTGAGTGAAGATTTAGAGCAAGTTTTGCAACGAAAGTGGTCATTGGTTGATGCGAAGGAATTGAATATGTATAGCGATTAGATGAGTTTATTCCTTCAAAAATTGCTATATGCTTCCTAAATTCTTTATGTGTAAATAAAATAAGGTATGGAGCCATGCTCCATTACTGAAACTGAGTTTTTAATTGGAGCTTGTTCAGCTTTGCAAATAGCGTTGCTGATCCCCTTCATGCCTTCAAGCCATACCCAATATCAAATCGAAAAACTCCAAACTATTCCTTCCATAACTACTTGAGAAGTTAAATTTAGAATGAATGTAGCAATTATTGCCATATGAACCCATATTTTTTAAATTATAGCTACTTGAGGCTTCTCATGTTACCCTTAAATTGGCTAAAATCAGAATAAGTAGGCACTTGGGCTCATTTCATCATATGGTACCACAATAAAAAAATTTTCGACCTCTCGTGTACCCCACCACGTTTTGAAGTCGATAACCACTCCTTCTCCTCTCCAACATCATGTGTGGAAGTGAATTTGACATATGATGTACTTCTTATCTCCAATAATCATATGAGTTCGTATTAATTAAATTGTTACTAATTTGAGGTTCTTCAAGCTGTACTCAAATTTTGGTAATCCGCCATTTTGATCCATTTTGAACCAAATTAAAAAGGTCGTATTTTGGTCGCTAACTAACCTCACATACAAAGTTTGACCATTCTAAATTGATTCGGTGAAGATATGCAGAGACTCGAGAAATTTTATGACTCAAAACTTCCTCAAAAAGCAGTTTTTTACTCCAACTCCCCTCCAAATGCATTTGGGAAGTTGACATTTGCATATGTTGGTGTGCGTGACTCACTTTTTCATGTGAGATCGAAAACGAAAATTCTGAGCTATTTGCCCCCCTCCCCCCCCTCAAAATTGGAGTGATCTTTCATTTTGAGGTGCATCGAAGAAACAAAAAAGTAGTTTTTTCGCATTTTCAAGAAGAGTCTCTCACCAAATTTAGAGCGATTTTCGTCGATACCCACCGGCGTTGTGCGTGTGGCAAAAATATATAATGTGTATATAGACATAGCTTTGCGCATTGTCGCACCCGAAATTGACTTTCTTGCACCCGTCACGGGTGCTTCAACGTTTTCTTTATAAGAGTACACTATAATGGTTGGTAACAGTGTCTTGAGTACGAAGGCGAATTTTACGTTGGGTGCCATAATGTATGTATTTTACTGGACTTTTTATCGCATCTTCTAGAAAGTATTGGTGATGAAAAAAATATTGCACATATTTAGTACTGCGCATATTTAAATTTTTACGTTGTTGCACCCAAACTAGTCTTTAATATACAATATTGCACCTTTTTTTGCGTGCAGTAATAACAACTATCACTATTTTATATATTGGGTGCCACAACGTAATGAGGTATATATATATATACACAAAAAAGTTGGGTATTTGCAAGATGATTAGAAATGGTATATGAAGGGCCCACACCCCCACGATACTCTTTCACAAGTCAGGTGGGCTGTAATAGCTATTGTTCTTTGTAAAAACTCTACTAAAAAAGTATGAGAGAAAAGGTTGAACTAAACAATTTCACCACGTTTCGCTAAATACATTCGAACGGAAATACCTGCAAACCGTTAAAGGCGAATAAGGACTCGCGTGCTAATGTATTCCGTGAGTGTTGTTCATTAAGATCCGAACGCAGCATACCCATATAAGCGAACACGATAGTATGTTATTTCTTACACCCTAATGCCAGACGTCTTGGCACTGGCAGTCCGAAATCCATAACCGCATCGACCCTCGAAATGTTCTGATACGAGTACAAACAATCGAGTCGGAAAATTCACCGCGTTCGCTTGGCCGACCAATTTTCCGCAATAATTGAACCGATTGACGAGTAATTTTTATTTATCTGTTATCTGCGCGAGAGGGCGTTATAGGCCATAGACGATTGCCTTCGACCTCGACCCGTGATGAAAAGGTTAGACCTGAGTGGAGTACGGAGACTTCTCATCATATTATAATGCGTGTTGAATCTTTTATTGAATGATGCGGGTAGATGAGAAAAAGGCTCGCTCGTATAGTTGATAGAAAGTAGAACTCCTTCCTTTCTGGTGGGCCTGGTGTTTGGCTGGCTTTACATACGCTTAAGCTTTTATACGAACCCTTTCAAAGATAAATTACGCAAGAGCTTTTAAACGCGTATTCTTAACCTAATTCATAACGCGAGCAACGTTGCATTATTACGTAGTTTGTTCGCGCTTAATTAGCTAGGTGTTTATGTTGATACGATGCTCGGGTAAATGTGTGTGAATGAAGAAAGTCTTTCTAACTGGTTATCGCTGATTTTACTGGAACTGGGCAAAAATCGAAAATTAAGCTAATCGAAAGAAGTTATAACTTGATGGTGAAATTTAAAATCGAATGAATTCGTTGATGAAAAAAAATTGGTAGATGAATGAAAGGAAAATGAAAAAAGAAACCAAACTCTCAAAAAATCCAGTAAATATAGAAAAATTCTTAATTAATTGATTCGTTTTGAATTGTGTATAGTTCGCACTTCACCAATCGCTTATCTTTAGTGAATAATCAAAATGTCAAAGGAAAAGTGGAAAATTTTAAATTATTGTTTTATTTAATGGGGTAAGCTCCCAAGTTACCAACGTATTCAGTTGAATCTGGATTTTTGCGAAATGATTTTTTCCCTCGCTTTTTTATATTATTTTATTATTTTATTTTAAATAAAGAATGAAAACCGTTCATTAACATGTAAAAAGAAACGCCCAACGAAGTGTTTACCGCACTACTCAGCTTTCATGTAATAAGATTGATTGTTCGACCGTTTGGGGACGAAATTAGGTAGACACGCATACACGCTCGTGCTAAAGTTATCCACCGTTAGTTTCCGATTACGTGAATTTTTTACGGTCTTCATACACGTTACAGATGAGAAAGATAAGCTGTTGGAAAATTTCAGAATATTTTTGAACCCTATTTTCGAAGCGGGAAATTCCACGTTTCGCGAGGCCGTTTTGAAATTCTATTAAAATTCTCGTTTCGGTAATAATTTTGGGCGAATTCTTTTGAAAACCCTTCGATACCCGGTCTACTGTTTCCTTTATGTAGGCGTCAAAAGAAACACGTCGACACTTGGTCCGTTTCTTACGCTTCATTAGTCATCGATAATGGAGCAAAAGAAATTGACGATAAGGTCGAGCTTTTACCTTTTAGACGTGCTATTGCGATGTTATTACGAGCAGCTGGATTGGTGGAAATTTCAAAAGGTCGAACATGATAAGCTTTGTGAAAGGTTGGAAGTTTTAATTAATCGTACTGGTAACTGGATGTGTAAACCATCGCGTTGAAACGTGTCGCGACGCTGGTCGAGAATTTCGAAAATAACGTATGGAAAAAGCAGAAGACTATATTACGGCCAAGTAGGTACATTAGCATCCGCATCACGTTATACGTCGTTACGGAGGTTCGTTTTTCTCGTTATTAAAATATCAGGACGTAGAGCCGACAGTGGAATGAAGGTAGCCTTGAAAATCTTTAGGGTACGAATGAAAGCGGATAAAGGGTATCTAAAGTATCGACGGTAGAAATCCCACCATGGTGGAGAAGGAATTTTCGTTGTACGTCGAACGTTTTTTTTTTTAATCCTGCTATATGCGTTTGAATAATGCCAAATGTAATACTGAGCTAATGGTGTTTTTTGTTTTGTTTTGTTTACAGGCGCGCTGTTGAGGAGAGGATCGTTGGATCCGGATAGGAGACGATTGTCGTTGGGCACAGTTCCACATCGCGGCTCCGATGTCGGTTTGGATCCGAATCACGCTGCGATACTGTTTCGCGACTCCAGAGGAGTAAGTACAGTTAATTTTGAGGATTTTTTTTTTAAGAGGGAAACAGTGGGAGTGAATTTAAATGTGTTCTTAAAAGAGTAACAAAATTCACTAGGTATATGAGATAAAAATACCTATTTTGTGTAATAGGTATAATGGGTACGTTCATTTTTCGAGCATAACTCTCTTGTTGAGTATTCTGAATTACATAATGGAAGACTCTTGAAAGAGGAGGTTAGGGAGCGGGTAAACCCTTCCAGGGGTTAAGTAGAATCTCCTATAATACTGTTTTGTGCATCTCTATTGGTTAACAAAAAAAATGTTCGTAAAGTTTCCAGCCCAAAAAAAATTCATTCAAAGCCAGTGAAAATTTCACAATATTAGAGTGTTGCGATCTACTACTGGTTGCAGTGGTACAGAAAATTTTCAAAAATTTCTTCTTAATACGCTTCTAGAGGTTGAAAAAAAATTGGTCACAAAAATAATTGATACAGAGTCGACGAAAATTTCATAATATTGAGATATTGCGATCTGCGAAGCATTCTGAGTTTGGATGCAAAAAGGATGGCAAAGGTCTAGAAAAAAGTGGAAACTGCACCTTTGAATTGCTGAAAAACGTTTCTCACGCCATTTTGATTGGCTAAAAACCGTTTTCAAAAGGTTATGCTCTTTGAGGACCTCCTGCTCTCCTCCCCTTTCATCTAGGGACCTCAAAATTTTTTTGGGAGGTTTCCCACTCAAAGTAAACCACATCACCAAATGGTCAAAATGCAAGATTTTTTTTCACTCCGCTCTAGTTAGAAATGCGTGATATTTGCTGAAAATTCATCGAAAAGATGTTCATAAGGGTCTCTAAAAGGAGATACCTTAAATTATGCTACTCTTCTCCAAAATATTAGAAAAACTCATCCATAAGAGATTAATCTCCTTTTTTAAAAATACAAATGCCATAAATATGGTACAGTTTGGTTTCTTGGAGGGAAAGAGTACCACTCACGCTATGTACCACTTACTGCATTCCATTCTTGAAAGCTTAAATAATGGTCAGCTTCCTTTAGCAATATTCTGTGATCTCACAAAGGCATTTGACCGTGTAGATCATGAGATCTTATTATCCAAATTAAAATGCTATGGTATTAGAGGCTTACCTCTGGAGCTAATGACCTCATACTTGAAAAATAGACAGCAGTGTGTTAAAGCTAGAACCACTCTAGGCTGTCATACATCTAGTCTCCTCCGAACGACTCGGGGTATCCCACAGGGATCTATACTGGGACCGCTCCTCTTCTTATTATACATAAATGATTTACCTACCAATATACCCAACGATAGCGAACTTACATTGTATGCTGATGATACAACCGCGCTGATTAAAGGAAAAAATTATGAAGAGGTCGCAATCAAGACTAAAGAGGTTTCAAACAATTTGCAAGTTTGGTTTCAGTTAAACAAGTTGGAAATTAATGCAAGCAAAACTATAATAGTGCCTTTTAGCATTTCGCATACTAAATATGAATTCCCGCCACATTCTGATGATACCATGCCACTAAAATTAGAAAATGAGGCAAGATTTTTAGGAATTCAGTTGAATTCTTCGCTCAAGTGGTCCCCCCATCTAAATAAAATTATACATAGATTAACTTCTACCATTTTCCTCTTGAATCGGTTAAAACCAATTACTGACCAACGTGTATTGAAACTGGCATATTTTGGCTTATTTCAGTCTATCGCCACCCATCAAATAGTTTTTTTTTTGGGGGAGATTCAGTCTCATTTGAGCGAGTTCTACTATTACAAAAACGATGTGTTAGGATAATGTTCAATTTACGCCAAAAAGAGTCCTGCAAAGATATTTTCATATCGGAAAAGTTATTAACAATGCCCTCTCTTTATATACTGAATATATGTGATCTAGTACATAAAAATTAATAATAACACAGACGGGTACACATAGTTATTACTAGGCATAGCAACGATTTACAAATTACCCATATAGGACAAAATTTCATCACACGAATATAGATACTATGTCCACAAAAATTTTCAATTCCCTCCCACAGAATATTAAAAAAATTCATTCTAATAAAATTAAAAAAAAAAAAAAACTCAGGGAATTGCTGATTGCTGGTGCGTTTTACACGGTGCAACAGTTTCTCACAATGTAGTAATTTAAAATATTTTATATGTGTGGGCCATGTATTAATAGTTGTTTGCTTCAATTCTTTTTTTTTTTTTGTAACATAGGTATGACATTGTATATGCTCCTCAGAGTACACACTACATGTAAATAGATAATAAATAAATAAATAAATTTCCGATTGACCTAAAAATGGCAATTCAATCAATGATACACATTGTTTCAAAATTATTGATCTTTGTGTCGTATAATAAAATAAAATTAAGACCTCAACCTTTCTAAATGTTAGTTCTGGATTGAATTTGGAAAAGAGTTTGAGCAAAAAATAGCTTTTTGAGGAAATTTCAAGTTATGAAATGTTTTACAACTCCAAAAATATCCGATTGAAAACTCAGCTCCAGTAATGTGGCATAGCCGCTTACATTTTTTCATTATTTCTCGCTTACTGTCCCCTCCATTGCTTGTATACTCTAAATTTTGGCGCAAAGAGCGTATGTTTATTTGACTTAAATGGCAAAATAAAGTTTTGAAATTGTTCATTACTAAGGTGAAAAAATATTTTTTAAAGTTTTGAATCTCAGCTCCTTCGACAATTAAAATAGACAAACTATCGTACATGAGTATCGTAGAAGTAGGTCTATATGCGGTGTGAAGGAGCTCATATTCAAATAAAACACCCTGTACTAGAGAATGAAGTATACCTCTGTTTATTGTATACAAACAAATTGTGAGGGATCCTGTGAACTCCTATGTTGTACCGTTTCATTTAATTTATTCGATTAACAGTATAATAATTACAGCAAAATTTGATGTAAAATTTAAACATAATCATGTGGTTGAAATGGAAGGAGTCTATTTTGTTTCGCGTAATTTAATATCATAGAGCTATTACAAATACCTTTGAAAACAAATGCTTTCTGAATATTATAAAAGCTCTATACTAAAATCTCAGTTGAAGCATAAAATTATTATATTATTTATTTCATTTTTAAAAAATTGAAAATTGAAAAATCGTCAAGTTTTAACTGCAAAATTACTTATATTCTTTATCGAAGTGTGACCTTAATTTTTCGAGCATACAATTTTTGCACGGATTTTTCTGTTGAAGTAAATGCATCGGAAAAAATATTCTTTACTAATGTTATCGAAAGAACTTTACTCGTCGATTCTGAATGTTATGATGAATGGGGAATCTTGCGATAAAGGTCATCAGGGCTTTAGAAAATTAACTTGCGTTTTATATTTTTAAAAAGACGTATTGAGATTTAAGATTATGGAGTTTCGCATTCGAAAAAATCTAAAATTACAAAAAAACGTTATAACCAAGAAGGGAACTCGTATGAATCTGTAAATTGTCAGAAACGTGTACTATAAGGCTTCCTCTTTTCTCTAGATTTCTTTTTAGCTGAGTTTTTAATGAAAACATATAGCCATTACAGTCTCTCTGATTTCCGGAGATGTCCATCTTTTTGTTGCATTTATATATTTTTCCCTCTGTCTTACGCTGGCGGGTATTGATAAAAATAGCTCAAAATTACGTAAGAGATACTTCTTGAAAATGCGAAAAAAGTTTTTTCAGTGCACGTCAAAATGGCGGATCACTCAGATTTTGAGAGAGAGAGACGGAAGGAGGGAAGGGGCAAATTACCCGAAATTCTTATGTTTGATTTCACATGAAAGAATGAGTCACGAAATTTCAGCTTCCCAAGTGCATTTGGAGAAGAGTTAGAGCATAAAAGGACATTTCGAGGAGTCATGAAATAATCAATCCATAATGGCGGATTATGAAAAGTTGAGTGGAGCTTGGAGACTCTTGGAGAGCCATAATTAATATGAAATCATACGATTATTGGGGATAAGAAGTGTACTATATCCCAAACTCACTTCCATACATCATGTTGGAGTGGACGTAAGAGGGGTTGTCGACCTCAAAATGTAGTGGGGTACAATAGAGAGTGTTATATAATGAGGTAAGCCCTGACTAACCTATTTTGATTTTAGCTTCCCAATTGAATTTGAAGAGGAGTTAGAGCAAAAAATAGCTTTTAGAGGAGAAATTGCTGCAGGAAATTACACGAATCTTCCATATCTCCTCGCCAAAACGACTTGGAAAGGCCATACTTTGAATGTTGGATTGGTTGATAACCAGAATATGCCCTTTTGAAATTTGGTCAAAATGGATACAAAATGGTGGATCATAAAAATTTGAGGTAGCTTGAGGAGCCTCAAGTTGCTATAATTTGAAAAATATTGGTTCATATGATTATTGCATGGCAAGAAATATTACATTATTTATTCTAAATTTGGCTTTCTAAATGGTTTTGCAAATGATGGGGTCGAGGTTTTTAGATTTGGTATTGCGTGTGTGTTTTGGACATCAGTGGGATGGCAAAGTTATTTGCAAACATGAACCAGCTCCAATCAAAAACTCAGCTGCAGTAATGCGGTATGGCTGCTTACGTTTTTTTCCAAGTCGTGTTAAAATGGCTGTTGTTTTTATTCAAAACTGAGCTAAAAATATCTAAAATTTATGAAATATTTAAAAACGAAAGAGTATGTGTACAGGTAATCGGGTATATCGACAGAAAAACCCACTCAATTATGAAAAAATGTTGAAAGATCCCAAAAATGAAGAAAAAGAAAGAATTCAAAATATCATGAAAAAAATTTTTAATGTCCGAGACTTATATTAAAAAATTCAAAAATTAATGTTCCTCGATTATGAAATATTGCTAAAAAAAAAAAAAAACGTAAGCAGCCATGCCGCATTACTGGAGCTGAGTTTTTAATTGGAGCTTGTTTTGATTTACTAATAACCTTGCTTAACCGTTCATGACTACAGGCCACACCCAATACCAAGTCTGAAAACCCCTACCCTATCCTTTCCAAAAACACTTAAGAAGTTGAATTTGGCACAAATGTAGTATTTCTTGCCATGAAATAATCATGTGAACACATATTTCTCAAATTATAACTATTTGAGGGTGCTCAAATTATCTTCAAATCTTGATAATCCGCCATTTTGGATCCATTTTGACTCAAATTTAAGAGGTTATATTCTGGTCACAAACTAATCCTACACACAAAGTTTGACCATTCTAGGCCGATTTGGTGATGAGATATGGAAGATTCATGAAATTTCCTGCAGCAATTTCCCCTCCAAAAGCCGTTTTTTGCTCTAACTCCCCTCCAAAATCACTGAGGAAGCTAAAATCAAAATACGTTTGTCACTTGGGCTCATTTTATCATATGACACAGCAATAAAAAATTTTCGACCCCTCCTGTACCCCCACCACTATTTTAGGTTGATAACCCCGCCTTCCCCCTCCAACATCATGTATGGAAGTGAATTCGGGATATAGTATACAACTTATCCCCAATAACCATATGAATTCATATTAATTACATTTTTACCAACTTGAGGCTCCTCAAGCTCTACTCAAAATTTTGATAATCCGCCATTTTGAATCCATTTTGATCCAAATTCAAGAGGTCATATTGTGGTCACCAACTAACCTCACACACAAAATTTGACCTCTTTAACTTGATTTGGTGGGGAGATATGGAAGATTCAAGAAATTTCATGACTCAAAACTTCCTCAAAAAGCCGTTTTTTGATCTAACTCCTCTCAATATGCACTTAGAAGCTGAAATTTGGATATGTTAGTATCCGTGACTCACTCTTTCATATGAAATCAAAAACGAAAAATTTGAGCTATTTGCCCCTTCTCCAGCCCCCTCAAAATTTGAGTGATCCGCCATTTTGAAATTTATCGAAAAAACAAAAAAACTATTTTTGCGTATTTCAAGAAGAGTTCCTCACCGAATTTTGAGCGAATTTTATCCACACCCGCCTGCGCAAGGCGAGTGACACAAAAAACGCAATTTCCTCAAAAACAGGTTTTTGCTAACTCTCCTCAAAATGCACTTAGGAAGCTGAAATTTAAATATGTTGGTGTCCGTGACTCACTCTTTCATATGAGATCAAAAACGAAAAATTTGAGCTATTTGCCTCTTCTCCAGCCCCCTCAAAATTTGAGTGATCCGCCATTTTGAAATTTTTCGAAAAAACAAAAAAAACACTTCTGCGCATTTTCAAGAAGAGTTCCTCACCAAATTTTGAGCGAATTTTATGAATACTCGCCGGCGCTACGCGTGGGGGAAAAAATATATATATACCAAAAAGTTGGACATTTGCCAGATGATTACAAATGGTCTGAAACGCAAAGATTTGAAGACCCCACCCTCTCCCGACCTTCCCTTCCCAAATCAGGTAGGCTGTAATAGCTATCGTTTTGTTAAAAACTCAGCTAAAAAGACAAAAAAAAAATTGAATATAAAATCATTCATACCTTGATGCTATCATAGCTCACATCTGCCAAACAGTGTTACGTTTGAAAAGTAAGAATTCTGAACGAATTCTTCACGTACGATATTCAACCTTAAACTCTTTACTTCATTAGCGTTGAAATTTGACTAGTAGACCAAGTTGATTTTCTAAAACTAAATTCCCTATTGACGACATTGCCTACTTTCCATATTAAAGGATTTATATCGAATTTATCGCTGGCCTAATTTGTGAATGAAAATTATTTATGGTTGCTTTTGTGATCAAAGGACCAAAGAACTAAAGAATAGCGACGAGTATACGAGGTACGCATTTTCGGATTCAACGAGAACATTATATTGAACGCGGAATTTTAGATAGGCGATAAAAAGGGCTGAGCATGCGAATTAACGACCAAATTTCGTATTTAAAAATACGATATCGTTTAAAATGGGCGATATAATAATTCGCGTTCGGAAATACGTTTATCGCGTTGTCGAATCGCAAACGGCGAATGGAACGTTTGAAAATGAGGTATAGAAAAGCTTTGATATTGGTTTGCGCTTGGGCACGAGCGTTGTGTACCTTTTGCGAACGCGCTACAACCAAGGACGAATGAAAACATTCGTGATGGTTGTTTTTTAAGTGAACGAGTTGAATTTGGCGACATAACGCGATTATACGCGGTCGCGATACTCTTAAAGTCGTCGAACTGAAGTTAATAGAATTTTCTCGTCGTTGTGTTGCAGTTACCAGTCGCCGATCCATTCCTAGAAAAAGTCAACCTCTCTGATCTCGGTAAGTACAAACTACGAGCTCATTAGGATTAACGAGATGCGCTGTTGGCCTCGTCGATAAAAAAACAAACTGAATTCAGTTTATAGCTTTGCTAGTTTTTATTTTCAGATCAAGCGAAAGGTAAATAATTTTAACAAGATGAGTCCAATTCGTTGCAATTTTAGTCATTTTGGGATTTTTACATATTTTCATGCATGAAGTGTAGCCAACTGCTGATCACAGTATTCTAATACGTATTGCGAACATTTTAGCAATTTTGAATAATTTTTCGTCGATTAATTCATCCAATTTTTTTCGAACCTTAGATATACATTTTGAAAATTAAATTAAAATTGTACTGTATCAGTGCAGCTCGATGCATATTGCTATATTCTTGAAGTAAATTTAGAATGAATTTTGTAAATGTTTTACCCAAGGGCGATCAACCGCATGAAAAAGTATATTTTGAAGAAAGAAAAAAAAAAAAAGGATTGGAATGTTTTTTTTGCCAGTATAACAATTTGTTAAACTTGAACAAAAACGAATTAATTACCGATAAAAATAAATACCTTTACGGTGAGAATGCTAAATGCTATATATTTTGGGAATCCATGAGCGAACTGATAAGGAACCTGAAGGGTTATTGAAATTATGCTACACTCAATGCCTCACTTACTACTTAGACCATTCTCTCGACAGCTTGGGTATTATTTGGAAACTTCCAGATGTTGTACGTGGTGTAAGGCATTTAACACTGGTTGCATCGTCAGTTCTTGCTTTTCAAAATTTATCATCTCATTATGATGATTTATTTCGAAGTTCAATTCCGGTACGTCGAATTTTCGTAATGTAAAATTTTTTTCAAATTTTTTTAATTTGATTCTGCATTAGACTGAACCCATTTCTAACGCACAGAGCCCAAATTTTTTTCAAAATCGAACTTTCTCCTAATTTTAGTGAAAACATGAAAGAAATAATCTATCATATATTAAATTGCAATGTGTATTCTGCCCACCCTGAAAATTCAGTTTTATCGATGGTGACAGATTCAGCACCAGAAATTCCACACAAAAAAATCTAGCTATTAAAAGAATCAGAAAAAAAACCTTCATTGCTAAAAAAATCCTACAGAATTTATTTCCAGTGGGGTAAGAAAAAAAATATGAAGTTTCCAGACGAAATTCAAAGCTAGTGTTTCACAATATTAGCATATTACGATCTATTACTGGCTGCACTGGTACAGAAAATTTTCAGTTCTTCCTAGTATGTTACTAGAGGTTGAAGAAAAAATTGGCCAAATTACTAAGCCAAGAAATAATTGATGCAGAATCGGCGGATCTGCAACTTTTCGACCCCCTTGTAGCAATCCGAATTTTTAGGAGAACGTCATTATCAGGGGCGTACCGAGGACCTTCTTCGGGGGGGGGGGGAGAAAACCAAAACTTGCCAACTAATAGGTACCATGAACTTTTACCAACTGTCGACTTTTTTTTTTTTTTTGCTCTACGAAAATAAGATGTTAAATACGATGTCTCACAGTCTTGTTAGTCTTCAAAAAATTTAAAAATAGCTGTAATAATATTGCGCAAGTGGTCAAGTTTACCAACTTTACGCTAAAACTCTAAATTTACCAACTTTGCAGAACCCAATGGGGGGAGCTCCCCCCTTCCCCCCTTTCGGTACGTCCCTGGTCATTATAGGAAGTGATGCCAATGTGGCTGCCACACAAGTCAATATAAAGTACTATACTGAGTTAGAGTGCAACACAGTGTATACGAAATTTGAATCTAACTCTGTTAAGCAATCTGTGGCTGAGTTAATAAGCACGACAGTACTGGTGTGGGTGGTCGTGGGTTCGAATCTGTCTCCTCCTCACTTTTTTTTTTTTGATTTTTGGATCAAGTTTTTTTTGTCAAGTTTTTTTTTTATATTTTTTCATTTCTACAATTTTTACATTATTATTTATTCCACCCTTCAAACCTTCAGACTTGGAACTTTCAGACTTACGTTCCTTATCTCAAAGTCGGGTTTGATTAGGTTTAATTTATTTAATATTTTTTCCACCGTTCGAACTTTCAGACTTGGAGCTTTCCGCTTTAGTAAACGAACATCCATTATTACAAACGTACGGAAGAAACGAAATCCTTCTCTTTTCATTTGAATATAGCCTTAAGTTTGGCATCACTTCCTGTCATGACAGTTTCCTGAATTTTTATCCAATAAAGATGGCGATGGTATAGGAAGATTCAGAAACTCAAATTGCACCTTTTAAGTGCTAAAAAGGGTTTCTCACACCATTTTGACTGGCTACGAAATGCAAAAAACGGCGGTTTTTTTCAAAATTAGATGCACTTTGGGGCCTCCTGCTCCCCTCCCGTTTCCTCTAGAGAGCTCAAAATTTTTTTGGGTGGTCTCCCACTCAGAGAAAACCACCTCACCAAATTTGGTCAAAACCAAGATATATTTTTTTTTTGATCAACCCTAATATATATATATTATACTCATTGGGAGATCCACCATATACGCAGTTACCACGATATTCCTTTTAAAAAAATTAGTGGAACACAGTACTGTGATTTTTTTCAAAATCCACCCATCTTTGTGCCAGAGAATTGGATCTCGAATGCATTGCGAATGTATCGCTTTCGAGGCAGTGCTAGAAACTGGTTGTACCAAAGTAGGTTTCCAATATTTGCACCCCTGTATAAATGATGTCTAAAACGAGACTCTACAGCATCTCACAAATAACATACACTATATACCGTGCGTCCCATTGATCTTCGACACCCTCACCGCAAAAATCTTGCGTAGCTTGAATAGGAGTACTTTGGATTCGTTGTGTGGTAACACCCACATTTCAGTCAGTGTTACCACGTAGCGAATCCAAATACTATTATTAAAGCCATTTGAGAGAGAGTTTTGCGCTGAGGGAGTCGAAGATCAATGGGACCCACGATATAAAGTTGCAAGATCCGGCTAACGGATCTCATGCTCTCGTAATAACTATATAAATAAATGTATGAAAAATATCGCTCCGAAATGCGCCTACCTCAGGCCTCAACCTCTTTCCCTGAAATATCATGCATGCATTTTTCGTGTCAAGATTTACTTGACTTTTTGTAGAACAAATGCAAATTAAATTCGTTTTTTCTTTATAAATCAAGATAATGGCGACGCTCTCTAATTCTCTACGAAAGAAATTATTTATTACATGAAGTTTTTTGTAAAAAAAAAAAAAAAAAAAAAAACGAAAGAAAAGAAATAAAAAAGGGAATGAAATACTGATTTAGGAATTAAAAAAATAAAATACTATGAATAATGACGAACGAAGATAAAAAGCGAAAGTAAAAATAATATACGTAATTTAATTTTGCGTAAAGGGGTAAAAAAAAAAGTTGAATTTGCGAACGCTCGGTTACCCTTAATTTCAGTTCTTCAAAAGAAATTATGTTTAATTGAAGAACAAAAGTCCGCGAGAAAAATTACGACACATAATTACGACGAAGAAGAAGGTGAAAGCTGTCTCTAGAGAATGAAAAATACCCCTTAATGATAACGAAATTCGAATTAACTTTCGCGAGTATGATTTCGCGTACAATTGATTAGTACGTAATTATCCTTTTGTATGATACGTATAGCGCTGTTTTTTCCCAGAGTTTTGTAATTTCAGCGCAAGGCTACGGCCATTTAGTATGGGATCGAGGGACGAGAGGGATCATCCGTTGTATTGTATAATTTATTCAACAAACACATCAAAACCAATTAAGGTTTTTCGACGATTATACTACTGGTTATGATGAGGCGGCGGTATTCATGAAAACTAATGTAGTTTTAACGAGAGGGCGCGCACGTTTCGATTATTATAATTTGTGGGCGTGTTGTTGCAGAAGCGTTGCCGGAGCAGAATTGCGAAATGATAAATATCGGACCCGATGTATCGTTGTACGAAGCAATAAGAGTTCTGATACATAACAGAATCCATAGGTTACCAGTCATAGATCCGTATACCGGCAATGTATTGTATATTTTGACGCATAAACGTATACTGCGATTCTTATTTTTATACGTAAGTATAACGTGGTATATAAATGGCGAAATGGCCAAATGTCGATGACTCGATGATACGATCGATTTTCTGATTGCAGATAAACGATTTACCAAAGCCGAGTTATATGAATAAGACAATAAGTGATCTCAAAATAGGTACTTACGAAAATGTCGAAACGGTTGCCGAAGATACCACCATTATATTGGCTTTGAAGAAATTCGTGGAAAGGAGGGTATCGGCGTTACCAGTGGTTGATGAGAAAAATCGTCTCGTCGATATTTTCGCTAAATTCGACGTTATTGTGAGTATACCTATTTAGAAGAAAAAAAAAAAAAAACAAAAAACAAAAAATAACTTATAAGCAACTTGACTCGAACCAAAATTAAGCTTTATAAGTAAAGATAGACAATTTATGAATCTTTCTAACTTGATTTCCTCAAAGCCATTTATTCATGAAAAATCATCATTTTATCTCAAATCAAAAAATATAAAAAAAAAAAAAAACGTAAGCAGCCATGCCGCATTACTGGAGCTGAGTTTTTAATTGGAGCTTGTTTTGATTTACTAATAACCTTGCTTAACCGTTCATGACTACAGGCCACACCCAATACCAAGTCTGAAAACCCCTACCCTATCCTTTCCAAAAACACTTAAGAAGTTGAATTTGGCACAAATGTAGTATTTCTTGCCATGAAATAATCATGTGAACACATATTTCTCAAATTATAACTATTTGAGGGTGCTCAAATTATCTTCAAATCTTGATAATCCGCCATTTTGGATCCATTTTGACTCAAATTTAAGAGGTTATATTCTGGTCACAAACTAATCCTACACACAAAGTTTGACCATTCTAGGCCGATTTGGTGATGAGATATGGAAGATTCATGAAATTTCCTGCAGCAATTTCCCCTCCAAAAGCCGTTTTTTGCTCTAACTCCCCTCCAAAATCACTGAGGAAGCTAAAATCAAAATACGTTTGTCACTTGGGCTCATTTTATCATATGACACAGCAATAAAAAATTTTCGACCCCTTTTACCCCCACCACTATTTTAGGTTGATAAACCCGCGTTCCCCCCTCCAACATCATGTATGGAAGTGAATTCGGGATATAGTATACAACTTATCCCCAATAACCATATGAATTCATATTAATTACATTTTTACCAACTTGAGGCTCCTCAAGCTCTACTCAAAATTTTGATAATCCGCCATTTTGAATCCATTTTGATCCAAATTCAAGAGGTCATATTGTGGTCACCAACTAACCTCACACACAAAATTTGACCTCTTTAACTTGATTTGGTGGGGAGATATGGAAGATTCAAGAAATTTCATGACTCAAAACTTCCTCAAAAAGCCGTTTTTTGATCTAACTCCTCTCAATATGCACTTAGAAGCTGAAATTTGGATATGTTAGTATCCGTGACTCACTCTTTCATATGAAATCAAAAACGAAAAATTTGAGCTATTTGCCCCTTCTCCAGCCCCCTCAAAATTTGAGTGATCCGCCATTTTGAAATTTTTCGAAAAAACAAAAAAACTATTTTTGCGTATTTTCAAGAAGAGTTCCTCACCGAATTTTGAGCGAATTTTATCCACACCCGCCTGCGCAAGGCGAGTGACACAAAAAACGAATTTCCTCAAAAACAGGTTTTTGCTAACTCTCCTCAAAATGCACTTAGGAAGCTGAAATTTAAATATGTTGGTGTCCGTGACTCACTCTTTCATATGAGATCAAAAACGAAAAATTTGAGCTATTGAAACGCAAAGATTTGAAGACTCCCACCCTCCCCTCCTTCCAAATTTGGTAGCTGTAATAGCTATTTTTTTATTAAAAACTCAGCTAAAAAACTGTCTAACAGGTCATACAAGTCATGAAAGTCATAAAAAAATCATAAGTTAAAATTTGAACATGAGCAAGTTGATCTTTACTGTATTTATCCCTGTCACATTCTGAGGAAGTTGAGCATTTATCTTATGATTACAAAAAAATATTCTGAAAGGCATAAATATGAAGGCCTTCTTTCCTTGACCACTCCTTCTTTAATTATATAGGCTATAATAGCTATCGTTTTTATTTTTAGGTTGATAACCCGCCTTCCCCCCTCCAACATCATTATGGAACATTCGTATATATACAAATTATCCCCAATTATCCCAATAACCATATGAATTCATATTAATTACATTTTTACCAACTTGAGGCTCCTCAAGCTCTACTCAAAATTTTGATAATCCGCCATTTTGGATCCATTTTGATCCAAATTCAAGAGGTCATATTGTGGTCACCAACTAACCTCACACACAAAATTTGACCTCTTTAACTTGATTTGGTGGGAGATATGGAAGATTCAAGAAATTTCATGACTCAAAACTTCCTCAAAAAGCCGTTTTTTGATCTAACTCCTCTCAATATGCACTTAGGAAGCTGAAATTTGGATATGTTAGTATCCGTGACTCACTCTTTCATATGAAATCAAAAACGAAAAATTTGAGCTATTTGCCCTTCTCCAGCCCTCCTCAAAATTTGAGTGATCCGCCATTTTGAAATTTTTCGAAAAAACAAAAAAATTATTTTTGCGTATTTTCAAGAAGAGTTCCTCACCGAATTTTGAGCGAATTTTATCCACACCGCCTGCGCAAGGCGAGTGACACAAAAAACGAAATTTCCTCAAAAACAGGTTTTTGCTTTAACTCTCCTCAAAATGCATTTAGGAAGCTGAAATTTAAATATGTTGGTGTCCGTGACTCACTCTTTCATATGAGATCAAAAACGAAAAATTTGAGCTATCTGAAACGCAAAGATTTGAAGACCCCCACCCTCTCCCGACCTTCCCTTTCCAAATTATGTAGGCTGTAATAGCTATCGTTTTTATTAAAAACTCATCTAAAAAACTGTCTAACAGGTCATACAAGTCATGAAAGTCATAAAAAAATCATAAGTTAAAATTTGAACATGAGCAAGTTGATCTTTACTGTAATTTATCCCTGTCACATTCTGAGGAAGTTGGGCATTTATCTTATGATTACAAAAAAATATTCTGAAAGGCATAAATATGAAGGCCTTCTTTCCTTGACCACTCCTCTAATTATATAGGCTATAATAGCTATCGTTTTTATTAAAAATTCGTCCAAAAATTTAACGGATTAACGTTATTGCAGAATTTAGCCGCCGAAAGGACTTATAATAATTTAGATATCACTTTAAAAAAAGCCAACGAACATCGAAACGAATGGTTCGAAGGTGTGCATCGATGTCATATAACGGATACGTTGTACACAGTGTTGGAGAAAATTGTACGAGCCGAAGTAAGCATCCTCGAAAGAGTGTTTCGTTCGACGAAGCTGAAATAAGAATTATTTTCTAAATTATTTATATTCGCAGGTTCACAGACTGGTGGTTGTCGATAAAGACGAAAAAGTGATCGGTATTATTTCATTATCGGATCTTCTGGTGTTTCTCGTTCTGAAGCCTTGCGGTAGGTGCCGGTTATCTTCGATGAGAGAGTTTATCGGTTGAATAATAATCGTCATTTGTATTGTAGGTGATGATAAAATCAAGAACGGAGTGAATCAGGAGAGTAATGTAGAAAAAACGGAGAACACGACGCCGTCGATTGTTGTTGCAAATGAAATAGACGCTCCGTCTTCTAGTCAGTTGGCAGCCACTGCCAATGAGTCCGCGTGTTGGAGAGAGGTTGCTGTTTCCGGAGGCGAATAATATGCTGTACGGTTCAAATTCGTGAAAATGGAGGTGAGATATTTGAAAATAATTCGTTGGATTTTTGGAACACCTTGTAGGTCTGGGAGAACAAGCTGTTCGTTCGAACGGATAACGGTTGTTTCGGATGTTTTTATCGTCGCTTGTCTGAAAGCGAGTGTGATTCGAGATACTAATACGTATTTGAAAAATGTATTATTTTTTTATATTGGTAAAAACAAATATTTTTCTCATTGTAAGAAGTGAGTGATTTCAAAGATACTCGATAGGAAATAATAATTTTTATAACTGATGTTTAAAAATTACTTTTTTTTACTTTTTATCGTTATTATTTCAGATCAATGAATCCAAGACTATTTTACTCGCTCTTCGAAGTTTTCGAAAAAAAATAATGAGACGTATTGGAATAGTTCAATGGTATATGTAATTGTGATATGTTCAAACAATTTTTTTGTCGGTCTTCAAACGGTGATATTTTTCCCTAGTATTTAAATGTCCTAAAAACATTTTCCTAACTTCGATGTTTAAGCTATTTTAATAAATTAAGGAAAATGTAAAATAAAAGAAATTCCCCATCAAGAAGTATACTAGTAGCCCGTGCAGCTCAATGATACGGAATTCATTTGAGTAAGGCGTTCGCGTATACCACACGGAATTATACCACGTTCGTACGCTAATTGTGTTCATGTTCCTCGTCTATCATTGAGCCCCCGGGTAACAGACATCCGGTTAGATGTTTGAGGTTCACCGTTCGGTGGACGCTTTAAGATACCTCGAATTTTTTTCTACGATTTTCGCAATCAGTTGCTCAGCATTGACTAACAATCGATTCGATTGATAATGTGATTCTTTTGTAAATTTCTCGATGAATTTTGTGTCGCTTTTGCGTTACCATAATTATGTGCGGTGTGTGGATTCGATGAGGTCAGTTATATGTTACCAGGTGAATATTTACTTATTTAATAGCGGATTTTTCGTCAATTTGTTTTCTTTCGGTTTATGCTGCATATGAGATAGTGGCATCATATTGGGAGTATGCTCTAGTCGTTATTAAATATGCTTCTGTTATTGGCAAGTCTTCCTTTTTTCGTCGAGCCGTTAACGATTTATTTGGAGAAACGATATAGAAGATGCGGTGTAAATTTGCTCATTTTTTTTCTTTCTTTTTTGAAACCGTATGTACAAATTTATAATGGTTTAGTCATTGGGATGTTTACATTTGTTTTTCAATTCATGCTGATTACTAGAATATTTGAGCAAGTATTCGACGAAAATTCATTGAGATTGAGACAAAAATAATTCGATGTATCATGCGGGAAGGATATCATATTTAGTTATTTGCATTTAAAGAAAAATAAGAATCTAGATAAGCGAGGAAAAACCTTATTATAAATGTTTTACGGAAATAACAACATTTTTACGCAATATAATTATTTATACTTATTTAAAAATTTAATTTTACTTCGTTATGTTTTTACCGTTCTTATTTGATATTGATAAGTTTTAAAATGAAATGTATTACTACTGTTATTGTTGTTTTTTTTTTTTTACGTATATGATAAACTTAAATTTTATGTATTCTTACATTTTCTTTTAAATGTTAATAATTGCGATTTTTTTTCTTTAAAGTACAAAATTATTTTGTAATTTTTAAAAATATACGATGTTTATTTAGTTGTTTTTCTAAATAATTAGCGTTCCAGCCGAACTCTTTAATGTGCTAACGGTAAAGGGAAAATTTTCACGCAAGGATGCTAATGGTGATAAGTATAGGTGAAAAGTGGTAAATAGAAGGCATTTCTGAAATAATTTTTTTTGAAACTTTTGAATGAAATAAATTGATTTTTTAAAATTTCACTATTTGAATTTAAACCATGCTAACACGTACTGAGAAATTGGACTGATGAAATTTATTTTTTCAACCTAGTAAAGTAGGCCTACTTTGTCAAGTCTTCAAATGCGATTATTAAGTGTAGAAATTCAAAAGTCGAAAAATAAACTTCTTAGCATCTTCGAGTTTTTTTACTTTTTTTTAATGTTATTAACATCCAGAAATGTCCACTAATTTGTTCATTCATTTTTCTAAAGGAATTCTAATCTCGAATCATTTCTGTCGATTAAATTTCAATTTATAACTTTTTCTTGGAATATTAATATTCGTGCTTGGTCCCAAAGTTTATCCCGAAAAATCGGTTGTATTAATAAACGCAGCTGCGCGATTTTGAAATTTTGTGCTCGCTTAAATTTGCCTCGAACTTGAAGTTGTGCTAAACATGACAAATCAAAAGCGTTGAAGACTAAAACAGACCATACGCAATCAGTGATCTCTGATCAGATCAATTATTGTTATTTTTTTGTTATTTTATTGTATGATCATCATCACTTTCATTAAGGGTCTAGTCTACATACACCATTGCATACTGGTTTACCTGCCAAATGGCTATTCTCGTACACCTTTGATTCTCAAATAATACTCATTTGTTTCACATGAAATTTGAAATATACAGCTACAATAAGAAATTAGGAAACTTCACCGAAGGTGTTTTTGATTAAGTGATTATCTGTCGAGAAAAACGCAAAAATGAATTGGCTTTTGAGGAGGCCATATTTCACAGCTTATAACTTTCTCATAAATTAAAATTTGAATTTTTCGTTCCGAATAAATTAAAGAGAAGTGTCTTATCTTCTTTATTTTCAAATTTCAAAAGTTTTCATACAAAACTCACGAAGATTTTACTCTCAAAAATGTAACTTTTTAATATTTCACTTTATAAATTTTTCCGCTAGAAGCGCTTTCAAACGATAGTGACGTAATGAACATAGTGTGATGTGTTTTCTTGTTGAGTTTCACCCATCCCCGCGATCCCCGCTAAACCTTAAGCTTTACCACCTGATTCGCACGATTAGTCGATTACAAGCTTCACATATTACAAACATTTTGCTTGCAAATATTTATTATCAAATCAATAATAAATAGTAGTTTACGCGATGATTTATTTCGAACGTAAATTAGAAATGTATGATAAATGTTTATGAAGTGTAGTTCAACGTAGTAGCTAACAATGCTTTGACACAAACTGTTAATCTCAAATAATCGGTATGCATTCTTTTCTTTTTAAACATATACATTTAATTGTTTGAAATGTAGCTTATTGATGAAATGTTTCGCAGTCATGACACATCCGAAGGGACCAGGATTGTACGAATTTCTAATCGACGCGGAGCTTCAGCAGTACTATTCGGGTTTAAAAAATGATCTAAAAGTAGGTTCAGTCGTAACACATTTGTGAATGGATTACCAATGCTCGTGATCGAGGTATTCATACAATTTCGTGTTCTCAGATTCAAAATGTAGCTCATTTGAAATACGTGGCTGAACAAGATCTTTATCAGCTTGGTATGACGAAGCCTGAGGTAAGAAGATTGAAGAAATATTATCTGAAGCATTTTCCGCAGAATTATTTCGCCAAATTCAAAAAGGTGAGTCATACGGTGAGATTATTTTGAAATCACCTTCATGCGATATTTACTAGCGTATTTCTTAGATGATATTGTCGAAAGAAGAAAAAGATAATTGGGATATGATGATACCCGAAGATCTCGGATTGGATAGTAAGCCACCAGTTCGCGTTCCAAACAAACACATAATTCCAGCTGATTCGATATTAGTGAATAAGGAACTGGGTACTGGAGAATTCGGCGTTGTTCAACAAGGAGTGTGGACAAACGAAGGCGAACGAGTGAGATTTCGATGGCTCTGGAATATGCTGTATGGTGTATAAAATGTTCTTGATATCGATCGTGTTTGTCGTACAGATTCAAGTGGCCATCAAATGCTTAAGCAGAGAAAGAATGCAGAGTAACCCGATTGAATTTTTAAAGGAAGCAGCCATTATGCATTCTATCGACCACGAACATATCGTTCGACTTTACGGTGTTGTTTTAGATACGAGCGCGTTAATGTTGGTAAGTGCTGCAATGTTGACAGAACATAGTCACGTTTGAGTTCCGATTAGATATTTTTACGAATGACGATATTTGTTCAAAGGTGACCGAATTGGCTCCACTCAGGTCTTTATTGGAGTGTTTGAAAGAACCTTCGTTGAGGTCTAGTTTTCCGGTATTGACGTTGTGCGATTTCGCTATACAAATTTGCGACGGGATGCAGTACCTGGAGGCGAAGCGGTTGATACATCGAGATTTAGCTGCGAGAAATATTTTAGTATTTTCGAAAAATAAAGTCAAAATATCGGATTTCGGATTGTCCAGAGCTCTAGGCGCTGGCAAAGATTATTATCAAACTAATTTCAACGTGAATCTCAAACTACCTATTGCTTGGTGGGTAATACCAGTGCCTAAGGATGGATGTGAAAATAAAGCTATTTAATGTGAAGAGAGTTTTGAGATGTTGTGAATTTTTTTAGGTGTGCCCCGGAATGCATTAATTATCTCAAGTTTACTTCCGCTTCTGATGTGTGGGCGTATGGTGTTACGTTGTGGGAGATGTTTAGCTATGGATTTCAACCTTGGGCTGCGCTAACGGGTCATCAAATTTTGGATACCATTGACAAGCCGAAATTTCAGGTTTGTTTTTGAAATGAAAATATTTTGAAAACGATTTGAAGGGTGCAGGGAAAGAAGCAGATAAGTTATTTTTTTCATTTTTTGAGAAAAATGAATTTTAAGGTTTGATACTATGTGAAAATGATTACAAAGATTTTCCAAGGCATGTAAGTAGTAAAACAGTTGAATACTACTTTTGAGAATAACATATTTCAAGATGAAAAAAAAAATTACCATTGGTTATAAGACTAAAACCACGGTAAGGTCATAAGTGATGACATAAAGTCATATTGGTCACGTAAGGGATTTCGTTTTTTTCCCAGTATTAGATGTCTTGCCTGTTTCTTTCCTTGCATAGCGAATCTTTAAACATGATTTCATGACGAGTATTGATAATTCTAAAAATCTGAGTGACTCACAATTACGTACCTACCTTCTACCTGAATACGTAATTTTCTCATTTTTGAAAAAAAGTCGTCCTTGTTTTTTAATATTTTTTTTTTTATGCACGAGCTGATATGCTTTTATGATCTATTGGTTCCTTTCATTATTATTATTATTATTATTATTATCATTATTATTTTATTTTTATTTACTGAGGAATATTGAAGTATTCTTTTAGACTTCTAGAGCCTTGAAAATATCTTTTTTTTTTTTTTTTTGAACTACAAATTCTTATTGTATATAAATTTTTAGTACCAGCATGGAATGATTTCATGATATCTTCTTTTTTCGAAACAATTTGAAAATGTTTTTTTTTTTTTAACACGAGTATGAGATAATTTTTACAATAATTGAAAAACATTATTTAAAGAAATATATGTATAAAATTTTACAGAGATTGGAGCATCCGGAATGCTGTCCAAAAGAATATTACAGTTTGATGCTAGACTGCTGGCAACATGATCCGGAAAAAAGACCCAAGTTTTCCACTTTGATGAAATTACTACCGCAGGTAATTTTATCGTCGTATTTCTTGGTTCGCGCGGAGAAAATAATGTAAATCTTGACGCAATGAAAAGCAAAAATATTTCTTCGGATTTCGGAATCGATTTGTTTTGTTTACTTGATTTCAAAATAACAGCAGGCATTGTCGAGTTCAATTCGAGATGTCTACATAGCCTATTGCTCAGTCAACACTTACACAAAGGTAGAAAGAGGTTAGCTCGTTTACGATGAAATTTAAAAAAATGTTCTTATTTTGTTTCCAGTGTAAACCGGAACAAGTTCAAGCGATTCAAGACTCCGGTATGAAAGGCGATCATCGTTTATCATTTCGAGTCGGCGATGTAATTACAGTTCTCAATAAAACGTGAGTACCTAGGTGGTAAAAATATTAATTTGTTAATTGTTCGCTATTTACGTAAAATTTTCCAACTTCAGGCCAATCGCATCTTCGCCCAATTGCTGGAAAGGTGTGTTGAATAATGGTAAATCTGGTCTGTTCAACCCGGCTCATACTGTCACCTATATTGGGTCCAATTTACCTTCGAATAAACCTGGCGAATTTGTTCGCGGAGGTTGTAGAATTTTATCATAATTTTTTTCCGAAATTTTAAATATACGGTAGTACTTGAACGATGCGTGGAATTTTATAGAGAGCAAGATATACGCGTCGAGACGAAGTAAACTACGTCCGGAGATGATATCGCGACCTCAAGGCGAGCTTAAGCATACAGGTCATGTGGGACTAGATGGCGCTTATTTTGGAGATATATCTTTTCTCGGTTCAGGAACAAAAGTAAAATATGATTTTTTAATTTATCCGACGATTAGTTATTTATTTTATTTTTACGCTGATATTACGTCGCAGTATAATCATCTACCTCACCAGATAGTGACGCCGTACAAGCCTCAAGACGACTGTACGAATTTATCGGAGCCTTCTACACCTTCGAGAATTTGTTCAGATCGAGCTCCTTTGTTGTCACCGGATAAAGGGAAATCGGCTCATAGTAGTAGGTTTTATTTCATTTTCGGTGGTATTCGTATGTTATCGGAGGAAACGACGAATATATTTATTTTTCGTATTTCCATTTTTAGACGGAATTTGGTTGGATTATGAAAGCATTAAACCGCCTTGTAGTTTAGGCATGAAGAGTACCAAATTGACTGACCATGAATATCATGAAATTGGTAACGAAGAGTTGAACGCCGAGAGTCCTAGATTTGAGGTAGCTATATGATTGTGTGAAGTTTTCAGTCGAAGTTTAGGAATCCTTCGGTACTTGAATTTAGAAAAAATTTTGCGCAACTGAGCAGTTGTCTGTCAAAACTTTTAGCAATTTTTTTACGAATAGTTTTCTTATTACGTTAATTCTTTCAAGAGTTATTTTCATTAGTGATAAAATTCAAACGGAAATCCTTTTTTTATGATGATTTTTTTTAGCTGAGTTTTTGATAAAAACGATAGCTATTACAGCCTACCTGATTTGGGAAGGGAAAGTCGGGGAGGGTGGGGTCTTCAAATCTTTGCGTTTCAATCTGGCAAATGTCCAACTTTTTGGTATATATATATACATTTTTTTCCCCCACGCGTAGCGCCGGCGAGTATTCATAAAATTCGCTCTAAATTTGGTGAGGAACTCTTCTTGAAAATGCGCAGAAGTGCTTTTTTTGTTTTTTCGAAAAATTTCAAAATGGCGGATCACTCAAATTTTGAGGGGGCTGGAGAAGAGGCAAATAGCTCAAATTTTTCGTTTTTGATCTCATATGAAAGAGTGAGTCACGGACACCAACATATTTAAATTTCAGCTTCCTAAGTGCATTTTGAGGAGAGTTAGCAAAAACCTGTTTTTGAGGAAATTCGTTTTTTGTGTCACTCGCCTTGCGCAGGCGGGTGTGGATAAAATTCGCTCAAAATTCGGTGAGGAACTCTTCTTGAAATACGCAAAAATAGTTTTTTTGTTTTTTCGATAAATTTCAAAATGGCGGATCACTCAAATTTTGAGGGGGCTGGAGAAGGGCAAATAGCTCAAATTTTTCGTTTTTGATTTCATATGAAAGAGTGAGTCACGGATACTAACATATCCAAATTTCAGCTTCCTAAGTGCATATTGAGAGGAGTTAGATCAAAAAACGGCTTTTTGAGGAAGTTTTGAGTCATGAAATTTCTTGAATCTTCCATATCTCCCCACCAAATCAAGTTAAAGAGGTCAAATTTTGTGTGTGAGGTTAGTTGGTGACCACAATATGACCTCTTGAATTTGGATCAAAATGGATCAAAATGGCGGATTATCAAAATTTTGAGTAGAGCTTGAGGAGCCTCAAGTTGGTAAAAATGTAATTAATATGAATTCATATGGTTATTGGGGATAAGTTGTATACTATATCCCGAATTCACTTCCATACATGATGTTGGAGGGGGAAGGCGGGGTTATCAACCTAAAATAGTGGTGGGGGTACAGGAGGGTCGAAAATTTTTTATTGCTGTGTCATATGATAAAATGAGCCCAAGTGACAAACGTATTTTGATTTTAGCTTCCTCAGTGATTTTGGAGGGGAGTTAGAGCAAAAAACGGCTTTTGGAGGGGAAATTGCTGCAGGAAATTTCATGAATCTTCCATATCTCATCACCAAATCGGCCTAGAATGGTCAAACTTTGTGTGTAGGATTAGTTTGTGACCAGAATATAACCTCTTAAATTTGAGTCAAAATGGATCCAAAATGGCGGATTATCAAGATTTGAAGATAATTTGAGCCCCCTCAAATAGTTATAATTTGAGAAATATGTGTTCACATGATTATTTCATGGCAAGAAATACTACATTTGTGCCAAATTCAACTTCTTAAGTGTTTTTGGAAAGGATAGGGTAGGGGTTTACGGACTTGGTATTGGGTGTGACCTGTAGTCATGAACGGTTAAGCAAGGTTATTAGTAAATCAAAACAAGCTCCAATTAAAAACTCAGCTCCACTAATGCGGCATGGCTGCTTACGTTTTTTTTTTTTTTTAATACAGTACACTTTGATTATTCGATGATGGCGAAGACCAAGTAGGCTCTTGAATAATCAAAAGTGAATTTTTTTCGATGATTTTGTATTCTTTGAAAAATTTTGAAAGGACATCCTGAACCAAAAGAGAATTACTCTAATATTCGACTTGATAATTATGAAATATAAAACAGTAACTCTAATCCTTGGAAAAAATAATTTTAATTAACACAGATCTTTGAAAAACTGAAAAATTAAAATGAAAAAAAACTTAAGCAGCCATGTCGCATTATTCGAGCCGAGTTTTTAATTGCTGCTGGTTCAGTTTTGCAAATAACATTGTTCACCCCTCAATACCAATTCTGAAACATCCTACAACATCTCCATCTCTTCCAAAACCACTTATTGAGAAGTAGAATTTAAAATAAATGTTGTATTTCTTTCCATGCAATATTCACATGAAGGCATATTGTTTAAATTATAGCTGCTTAATGCTCTTCAAATATCCTCAAATTTTTTCGATCCGCCATTTTGGATCCATATTGACCCAAATTTAAGAAGTCATATACATATCAGCTAACCCTATATACAGTGTGACCTTGCTAAGTGGATTTGGTGAGGAGATATGGAAGATACATGAAATTTGCTTTAACAATTTCTCTTAAGTCGTTTATTGCACTAACTTCCTTCCAAATTCACTTTGGAATCTGAAATCAGAATGGTTTAGTCACTTGGGCTCATTTTATTATATGACAGCACGATAAAAAATATTTGACTTCTCATGTACACCCACCACATTTTCAAGTCGATAGCTTTTCTTCTTCCTCTCCAACATAATATTGTTCTTCCTCTCCAACATAATATTGTATGGAATTGAATTTGGGATACATTATACTTCTTATCCCAAATGATTATATGAGTTCATATTAATTAAATTTTTGCTAATTTGAGGCTGCTAAGCTCTACTCAAATTTTTATGATCTGTCATTTTGGATCAATTTTGACCCAAATTCAAGAGTTCATATTTTGGTTACCAACTAACCCTACATGCAAAATTTGACCATTCTGCATTAATTTGGTAAAGATATATGGAAGATTGAAGAATTTATTTGACTAAAAACTCCCTCAAAAGGCTGTTCTTTACTCTGACTGCTCTTCAAACGCACTTGGGAAGCTGAAATTTGGATGTGTTGTTGTCCGTGACTCACTGTTTCATATGAGATCGAAAACTAATTGAAAAAAATCAAAAAATTGATGTAAAGAAACCTACATAAATGTGTAAGTGTGCGAATTGTTTTGCTAATGATTCAATTTAATTTTTTGTGTATATTGCAGAAAACTTTCGATTTTGGTCCGAGTCTGTTGGACGAGATGGACGCCATGTTCAAGACGCTGGGTTCGGAAGTGAATAACTCGATGGTGGCTGGTATCAGCAATTACGCATCCTCTCCGCCGCCTTCTCCGTTGGACGCGGACATCAATAAGCGCAACGAATTACGTGAAATAGCTGCGACGGTAGCCGCAGCGGCGACCATGCATAAAAGCAAAAAAAAACAAGCTACGGTAATATCGAAGATGTTCAGTACCAAGGTGGCGTTGACGAAATTAAATTGCAATTTTTTCTCGAATAGGTGAAGCCGATTTCAGCGGCCGACGAGAAAACGTTAGATTCGGCTATAGCGATGGCCAACGAGTTGGCGGCTCGTTCGATGAACGATTTGGATTCGAAGCACCATCAGCCCGAGTCGCCGGTTACTCCGGTGTCACCGAATAAGCGTAAATTTTCATTCCGTTTTCCGACGCCTGTTGGCGGCCATTCGTCGCGACCGGATGGGAAAACGTTTTCAGACGAGGCCGCTTCTATTCCCGATATACAGGTTTGTATTTATCCAAACGTTTAGCCTAGTTTAGAGTTTTTTTGTTTTTTCGGCGTAATTCATTACAGCAGGAGCCATTCGAAGGAAATTTATCGGCTGACTTTTTTTTTTTTTACTTTACTTTTTCCTCCCGCGCATTTTGTATTATGTTTTGGGCGATTGTACGTTTTATTTGCTGTTTTTTTATTTGGGCTTGCGTGTGTAGTCGTTTCGTAGTAGTGTAGGATCGTTGGCGTCGTACTGTAGCGTAGAATCGCTGAAAGAGTCGACGCCGTTTCGTATACCGCCGTGGGATCGGTCGTCGACGGAGCTGTGTTTCGCGCGATCGCACGCCATTCTAACCAAACACCATCCTACTCTGTATTCGGTGGACGAGCTGAACGGCAATACCGTAGATGGTCGCGAATCGCCGGCTTCGTCAACGCGATCTAGCCTGCCCGAGGGAATTCTACAGCGATACTTGAAGCAAAACATGAATTCAACCGGTAGCGTGGATTTCGCGTGCGATTCCGAATACGAGCTTAGTCGAATATCAGAGATCAGTAAAGATGGAGTGTCCGTGTCCAGTTACGATTGGGTGTTTAAGAGCCCGAAAGCGGCGTCGACGGCGTCTTCGGAAACGTTAATAGATGAAAATTCATCGGACGACCAACACCGCATGGTGGTTGCCACTAGCCAGAAGGTGATGGTACGTCGTAGGAGTTCGGCTTCGTTTCCGAATTCGCCGCGTAAGCATGTGAAAAGAGGGCGCAGTTGTAAATCGACGCCGATGAGAAGACCGGTGTATAGATGTAGTTCGTCCGAGTCGGAGTACGAAACGGCACCGTGTAAGAGCAACGGGTCGTCGACCTCCAAATATACGATGCCTAGGGGTAGCTCCTCTTCTGATGACGATTTCGCTCATATTATGAGAGCTTTTATCAAATGATACGTTTCAATTATATTCGGACTGATCTGTTCGTTGGATATGCCTGATAGCTCGGTTTTTTTCGTCGCTTGTTTTTTTGTAATTTTTTTTTAACGATTTGTGATCGATTGTGCATTTAGTAATCGGATTTTTACCGAATAAGTTTTGTATATTTTTACGTATGCGATGGTTTGCAGTGTTAATTTTATGTTTTTCGTCTATGCAGAATTAAGTGGATGAAATCTTAGAGTTGGTGGAAATAAAGAAATATAAATGTAGGGTGTTCCATCTCGATGTAACTCCCTTCATACTGCACGTGTGTCTACTCATATGGTACTCATCTATGGTGGGTTACGTACTCTACTTGCTGAAGGGGCGAAAATATGAAAGTTTGAAAAATATTTTTTCTCCTTGATAGTAAGCAGCTTCAAATATCATTTTTATTTCATCATCGAAGTCTTCTCTAAATGTACTTGGGAGGCTGAAATTTGGATATGTTAGTCTCTCTCTTTTATATGAGACCAAAAACGAAAATTTGAGTGATTTGCTCCTTCTCCACTCCATCTCAAAAAAAAAACCAAAAAGGTATTTTTGCGAAATTCCATGAAGAGTCTCGTATCAAATTTTCATACGTAACCCCGTATGATTACAATTACTTGAAACTCAAAGGTATGAAATTCTCCCATTCCCATTATCTCTCCTTCTCAAATCAGGTAGGCTGTAATAGCTATCATTTTAAATAAAAAACTCAGCTAATCGATGTAAAAGGTGTTGATAAAATAAAAATTTATGTGGAATATTCTTGTGAAAAATCTTTGTAAAAATGATGGAAAAATTGCATTTAGAAGTTCCTTGGAGGTATTCACCTTAATCATGTAATATGGGGTGTATTGAGCGGTCTTTAAAACAATTTTCTAATAACTTGGGGTCGTTGAAGAATTTTACAAAGCTATATTCTACGAATGTGAGAAAATTAACTCTCTCTATCATTAGGATTTTTTATTTCGCTCTTATCAGTTTTGAAACAAAAAAAAATCAAGTTATAGTCCAAAAAAAAAAACGTAAGCAGCCATGCCGCATTACTGGAGTTGAGTTTTTAATTGGAGATTGTTTTGATTTACTAATAACCATGCTTAACCCTTCATGACTACAGGCCACACCCAATACCAAGTCTGAAAACCCCATATTTCTCAAATTATAACTATTTGAGGGGGGCTCAAATTATATTCAAATCTTGATAATCCGCCATTTTGAATCCATTTTGACTCAAATTTAAGAGGTTATATTCTGGTCACAAACTAATCCTACACACAAAGTTTGACCATTCTAGGCCGATTTGGTGATGAGATATGGAAGATTCATGAAATTTCCTGCAGCAATTTCCCCTCCAAAAGCCGTTTTTTACTCTAACTCCCCTCCGAAATCACTGAGGAAGCTAAAATCAAAATACGTTTGTCACTTGGGCTCATTTTATCATATGACACAGCAATAAAAAATTTTCGACCCTCCTGTACCCCCACCACTATTTTAGGTTGATAACCCCGCCTTCCCCCTCCAACATCATGTATGGAAGTGAATTCGGGATATAGTATACAACTTATCCCAATAACCATATGAATTCATATTAATTACATTTTTACCAACTTGAGGCTCCTCAAGCTCTACTCAAAATTTTGATAATCCGCCATTTTGAATCCATTTTGATCCAAATTCAAGAGGTCATATTGTGGTCACCAACTAACCTCACACACAAAATTTGACCTCTTTAACTTGATTTGGTGGGGAGATATGGAAGATTCAAGAAATTTCATGACTCAAAACTTCCTCAAAAAGCCGTTTTTTGATCTAACTCCTCTCAATATGCACTTAGAAGCTGAAATTTGGATATGTTAGTATCCGTGACTCACTCTTTCATATGAAATCAAAAACGAAAAATTTGAGCTATTTGCCCTTCTCCAGCCCCCTCAAAATTTGAGTGATCCGCCATTTTGAAATTTATCGAAAAAACAAAAAAACTATTTTTGCGTATTTTCAAGAAGAGTTCCTCACCGAATTTTGAGCGAATTTTATCCACACCCGCCTGCGCAAGGCGAGTGACACAAAAAACGAATTTCCTCAAAAACAGGTTTTTGCTAACTCTCCTCAAAATGCACTTAGGAAGCTGAAATTTAAATATGTTGGTGTCCGTGACTCACTCTTTCATATGAGATCAAAAACGAAAAATTTGAGCTATTTGCCTCTTCTCCAGCCCCCTCAAAATTTGAGTGATCCGCCATTTTGAAATTTTTCGAAAAAACAAAAAAAGCACTTCTGCGCATTTTCAAGAAGAGTTCCTCACCGAATTTTGAGCGAATTTTATCCACACCCGCCTGCGCAAGGCGAGTGACACAAAAAACGAAATTTCCTCAAAAACAGGTTTTTGCTAACTCTCCTCAAAATGCACTTAGGAAGCTGAAATTTAAATATGTTGGTGTCCGTGACTCACTCTTTCATATGAGATCAAAAACGAAAAATTTGAGCTATTTGCCTCTTCTCCAGCCCCCTCAAAATTTGAGTGATCCGCCATTTTGAAATTTTTCGAAAAAACAAAAAAAGCACTTCTGCGCATTTTCAAGAAGAGTTCCTCACCAAATTTTGAGCGAATTTTATGAATACTCGCCGGCGCTACGCGTGGGGGAAAAATATATATATATATACCAAAAAGTTGGACATTTGCCAGATGATTACAAATGGTCTGAAACGCAAAGATTTGAAGACCCCACCCTCCCCCGACCTTCCCTTCCCAAATCAGGTAGGCTGTAATAGCTATCGTTTTTATTAAAAACTCAGCTAAAAAACGAAAAAATGATACATTAAAAACTTATCAGAAAAAATTTAAATTACAATTACGAAAGTAGACTTGCATGCGATGAAAGGAGTTCCATCGAGGTGGAAGAGGTACTCTATGTAAATAAATTGAACAATTAATTTATCTAAATTTCCATAACATTTTTTTTTTCAAATTTGAGACGAAAATTTTCGAATTAGTGAAATTATTATATTTTTAAGACTGAGAAAAATGAAAATTTCGGATTAACTACATTTAAAGAAAATGTTGTTTATTAGATTTTTTTTTATATAAAATTTTAGGTTTATTTCTGATATTAACGAGTTCAGTGATCGAAAAAATATATTTTGTATCTTTTTACATAGATATACGCATTTTTAACATGTTAGTATATTGTAGCAAAGTAGTTTATGTCGGCGCTTGTTTTTAAAGCTTTTTATTTTTTTTTGGTTTCCGCTTCCGTTTCGGTCTCCTTGGTATCTTTCGTGTCATTCCTAATACTCCTCGATACCCTTTCTCGCCTATCCTCGTTACATTTCCGTATCATCCTTTTTGGACTATTGGTCTTATAGGGTTGCCTAAGCGAAGAAGCAAAAGTTGCATATAACGCTTTAATCGAGCAACCGGCCGTATCGAACGCGGTGTTGATGACTCACGTGCCACCGGTTATGGAAACTGTGAGCCCATTGAAAGTGTTGAAAGCGGTTCCAGTAGTACGATCGAAGTCGAGAAGCGGTAGGAACCAAGTGGGCTGTGCGGATACGGGCGTCGGGTCGAAGTGAGTATGTGGGCAAGATGGCGCCAAAGGTGGTGATTAACTATAAAATTGAGTTAACCTTTTCATTCGTAGATTAGATGGCGCAGATGATGTACACGCTGAGAAACCAATCTCAGCAGACAGCGTAGCTGATAAAGGTGAGTTGAGCGGTCGATTTTGATGGGTGAATTGTTTTGTCGAGTTGCTCGCGAGTATTACGGTAATTTTTTTTTTACTCAGCGGAAGGTTGTAACGCGATTCCTTTACCTCCACGAGACCGTAGTAAACAATTGAACGTGGCTAAGCCGAGACACCAACGAAAACATCCTCTCATTATACCCGGTGGCGAACAAAGGTTGCTGGAAAAAGTTAATCAAACGGAAAACGAAACCGGTGAGTTGATGGGTTGGTAATCGATCGAAAAAACTCATTCGTATGGTAACGAGAAATTTGAAATTATAGCTAGCACGTTTTCCAACGACGAGCTGATTATTACGGAGCCGGAATTTAAGCCAGTTTCGTCGAAATTCAGGTACGTTGACCGGATGAATTTCGTATTTTGTATTTATTTATTTAATAATAATAATGAGATTATTTTACGTAGCGATACTGCTGACGACAGCTTCGACCAAAGAATCGCTTCTGAATTAGAAGCTTTAGATAATCTGCAAATCGAACAGCACGTTGGTGTCATTTCAAATTGTGATATATTCTCGGCTAAAAGTGTACCGGAAAACAGTGCCATTAATGCGGTCAACGATAAGGGGTCGTTGAACGACGAAGTCGCGGTTTTTACCCCGTTCGATAATCAAATCTCTTGCGAAAATTTATTAGACCTGAATAGCGGCGTGGATAAAACCGAAGATGAGCGTAAAGTATGCAATAAAGATAAAGGAACTCATAGCGACGAAGTTCGAATTATGGAAAAAGTTTTAGGACCTAAGGTAATAGTATATATTTTGACATGTGGAAAAAAACTATCGAAATCGTCAGTACTCATAGTCGTGTTTTTGTTTTCAAAAAATAAAAAAAGGTTTCAGGCGAAATGTGCGTAAGCGCGTTAAACATCACCGATTGGGATGTACATAGAGCTATAAAATTAGCTCGCTTAGAATCTCTACTGTTGAACGATCCTCGTACACGTAGTATGACGGATAGCGTTACCAACATATCAGCGCTGGAAACGATGAACTGGGATGTCGCAAAGGCAGCTACGTTGATCATTGAAAATCTTAGACCAGTATGAGCGATCTTCGTGTTCGTAGTCCTGGACGGAAAGTGTATAAAGGAGTCTTCCAACGCCTGATTATGCCAAAGCTAGTTCCTAGAACTATTATGTCGTATTTTTGCGCCAAGTTTAATACGTTTTACTCTTTTTTTCAGTTGTTGCTACTTGCTAGTTTAAGTTTACTTTAAGCCGAGAATTGGAATTTCGGTGTCTTTTCACGCTCGGTATGGTATTGGTATTTGGTATTTCATTTTAAATGCGCTCGATACCGTACGATACGGTATCGATTCCAATCCTTGTGTTTAACATTCATTGGTGCTTGAACGTTTACAGTTGTTATTGAGAATTCACGAAGACTAATATTGTAGCAGCTTCGGTAGTGCTTGAACATTTCTGTTTTAGGCTAGCGTTGAATTTTTTAATTAATTTCTTATTCTTTACCATTAGTGCATATATTTTTGTTGTAACATTTTAATGCGAATAATCAAATCGTCTCAGTATTATTTGTATAAACGGATCTTATATTTTTATGATCATTGCGTTATTTTATCTCTTCTTCGTTTCTCTCTCACTCTCTCTCTGTCTCTCTTTCTCTCTCTCTCTCTCTTTTTTTTATGCATATATCGTATGTGTTCAAAATGGAACTGTAATATTTTTATTTTTTATAGATGAATTTTTGGTAATTTTATACTAATATTTTATAAATCTTGGTGGTTGTTTAATGTATTCAAGGTTGTGTTCGTTAACATCATATTAAAATACTACTCTATGATATTTCATACTAAATATAATTTTTCGTTCAAATAAAACGATCGAATTACATGAAAAATATTTATTTACTCTGATGCTATGAAAAATTACCATATGAACACGAAGTGATACTTCTGCCCCATACAAAGCTCTTCTAACCTAATATATATTTTAAGGGGGGAAATTCGCACAGTAACGAATTCTTTTGCTTCAAAAACCTTTTATTTAATACTTCGCGCGACGAAATTGGGCAAGAAAAAACAGAAAAAGTTATTTAAAATTAATGTTTTTCAATTTGCCCCTTCATTTGCGAAGGTATGCAGCAAAAAATACGCGGACTGTAATTAAAACAAATGAAAAATCGCCTTCATTCGGAAACAAATGCAACAAATAAAATATTGATACGCTGCCTACAAAAAAGAAGTTAGGCAACTTAATCAACACGGAAGTTCGCAATGTACAAAGTATAAACCAAAACGATAAAGAAATTGGTTACACCTTCATTTGCGAAGATATGCAGCCAAAAGTACACGATCTACGTAATTTAATGTTTAAACGAATAAAAAAATTCAAATTGCGCCTTCATTTAGGAAGATATGCAACATACATAAAATGCGAATACACTGCCTACAAAAAAAAAGTTAGGCAACTTAACCAACACGAACCTTAAAGAGTGGAAACTGAAACCGAAACCATGAAATAACCGGTTTTTCGATGGTTTCAGTTTCAGTTTCCACTCTTCAAGGTTCGTGTTGGTTAAGTTGCCTAACTTTTTTTTTGTAGGCAGTGTATTCGCATTTTATGTATGTTGCATATCTTCCTAAATGAAGGCGCAATTTGAATTTTTTTATTCGTTTAAACATTAAATTACGTAGATCGTGTACTTTTGGCTGCATATCTTCGCAAATGATGGCGCAACTTGACATTTTTTTTTAAATATTGGGTAAAAAATTGTAATTTTGTTTGCGTAGCTTTGCGAATGAAGGCATAACTAAATGGGTGTTTTTAAATTACACAATTTTATTATATTAAACACAAAATTATGTTGTATGTTGCATTTCGTTGCGAATGAAGGCTCAACATATACTAATTTTCGGTTTTTTCGATTAATGATGCGTAATCTATAATTATATTATTTTGATTTTTATGTCCTTACAAAGGAAAGCGCAAAATAAATCCCTTTTTTACAATGTATGTTTTAACTAAAAACAATAATAAAATGATTTTAAATCTTGTTTAAAACTCAGACCTAATTTCATTAATTCATCAAGTTTTTCAAGTATAGTGCGACTGTAAAATTCATTTTTTTTTTCTCAAAATCCCTCTCAAAAAGTATTTCTCAAAACTTAATCACAGTTGAGCGCCACCGAGAACTGCCCTCGAATGGCCCTGCCCGTGCCCTCTTTTCAGCTCTTAAGCCAAGGCGAGGAGTTAGTTCCTTATTAGAGAGTCGCAAGCCAGTTTATACCTGAAGATCAGGACTTCACCTCCACCAGACTTAAGTCTACAACGCAGAGGCGAGCATCGGCTCTCGGCGCGAACGCACGAGGAGATGAAGGAGCCTGTACCGGATGGCTTTATCTGAGCGGGACCACATCCGTTACTCACCGTGCGTACGAAACGCGCTCGACGGCTTCTCGTACATCTTCCACTTCACTCCAACCTCTCACCAAGTTCGCCATCGCGAACCCTGCGAGGAGCGATCGAACGATCGACGAAGCTTCCAATGTACCATCCACCGTCCAAGTACGAGACACTACCACGACGAGCCTTTATCCGTGTGACAGTTACGCTGTCGGCCGGTACAATGAGCCAATTCTCGGATATTTTTAGGTATCGGTTTCCAAAACCTCCCTCTACTTTTGATAAACCTGGCAGAATGAGCTGAATGACCAATGAGAAACGAGTACGTCATGCAGTAAGTTCGATGACACATAATGCGCACAATAGCGAAATAAAAATACTTCAATCTTCAATGGACAATAGAACATATTACTAACTGAGAACTATATAATCGAAGATAAGAAAGCTGAAAGGAAATTCCACTGTATCACGTATAGGTTTAGATACAATATTCTAATAATAGAATGAAACACATACTATACATAGCTATTTCAGGGGTTCTCTATTTCTAATGAATTTTGTTTTAAATGCCAAATTTTCATCATCAACGAATTTACATGCATATAATTATAGTATGTACCTATTGTCGTGTTATCAATTTTCGAATTTCCAGAAATCTTTTGGCAAAAAAAGTGTAGTTTACAAAATTTTCGATTTCTCTGATTCCAAAAAAGACAAGTGAAGTATTATTTCGACTACTTCAATGCCACTGATTTTGAATAAGAAATTGTTTCTTAATGATCATCTCGTTTTCACTTTCAAAAGATGCTATTATTTAATGAAAGAAGCGAAAGCAATAAAAAAATATCATTAGATTTATACAAGCAATCTTGAATTAGTCGAAATCTCAAAAAGGACACTTCTCGTGATTTTAATTTACATTAGGTTAAACTGTACTTTTTTTGTGTCTCGTAGGACGGAGTATGTAGTACCAATAAGGACACGGATATATGGATTCAGTTTTCTGGATTTGATTGTAGCATTATAAAATGATGGCTTTCTCGGTGATACTTTAGATTTAGCCTGTGTCTGCGCCTAAAAATTCCTATGCATATTCAGAAGAACAAATACGATAAAATAAAACTCGAATTTTTTCAAAGTAATGATAATCTAAAAAAGAAATAATTATTATTATTATTACACACACTTCTTCATGGAGATTACGTTTACAATTCATATTAAAATAAACGAATAGAAAACAACAAATACACACAAATTATATAGGTATGAAAGACGTAAAAATCTATACACTCATAACAACATAGAGTCAACTAAAATCTGTTCATATCAACCAAAAGGCCATCTTACGGCTCCGTATTATCATTCTAGAGGAATTCCTCTAATGAATGGTAATCCAGAAGGAACTTTACGTTTATATTCGATGTATTCTTCACCGAAAAAATTGATCAATGACTCTTCTTCAACAATAATTCGATTTTTAAAAAAAGACCAGCTAGCAATTGCGTATATCCCTGTACAAAGTGGGTTGACTAGTACAAGCTGAAAACATAATTGACTTGAGTATACTCTTAATCTCATACAAAATAAACATCTAAATTTATTGTTGAAATTTGACTAACTTGCGTGCCAATGGACCAGAAAAACCATCCCACATAACTAGGATGACGACACAACCCATAGAGACCATGAGTTATTAATACGTGATCTTTTTCTTTAACCGTTTGAACGATATGATTGAAATTAGTACTAGCCGTCAACATAGCCATCTTTCGGAGTAATTCTCCAGTGATACAGAGCAAAAGACCGCAAAGACTGATGTAAGTTTGATCCTTTAATTCTGTAAAATACGATGACATCGAATATTCAAATTTTTAACTCATTTTTTCATTTTCAATGACCTCACATTTAATTACCTCTATAGAAATAGTATTCCAGGAAAAACTCTACCCAGCTAGCAGCAGCTGCTGTTTTATACGCCAAACTGTGATTCAGCATGAATGCATCCGTAGATAAAGTCTTCGGATTCGTGATGGCTATGGTTAAATACTCGGAGTAATGAAAGAACGATAAAAAGCAAACATACCTGTAATATTATTTACTAAATTATAACGTTTTAAAACTCTTAGCGAGATAAATATTAAGCTCACCAGCCAAAGATGGCCAACTCCCTGTCGCCCAAAATAGAAACGCAGATTCCGGCACAAAATACCGCACCTAAGAAAGTTGCTCGTGTTACTACCTGAAAATGAGTGATAAAGAATTAATGCATGTTTTTTCAAACAAAATACATAGGTAACTTCGAATTAATTTTACCTGTAAGAAACATGTCTTTCCAAAAACGGCAAATACACCAACAATAATGATATAAGATGAAATGATGGACACAATGCACGATTCCCAGTATAAAATAGGAAATACAACAACGAAAATTCGAATTAAAATTAAGGGTAGAATAATAGCTGATAAGAAAGTATACAAGCTGAGCAATCCTTCATAAACAATTTTCATGTTGAAACGTCGCCATCAAGAAGTGATTAAACAAGAAAAACAGGGATCTGGTATCCGACTTGCACTATAATATCAACTATGAATACAATGTTTAATCAAGTTACTGCAGAATTTTCAAGAAATGCATGACTCAAAATTTACGGAAAAAATAAATCAGCGGGATCAGCTGTTGATCTACCAACCACAAGCGGAGAAAAATAATAATAAATGGATACACTGATTGGAAAAACACATGGTCACAGAGCAAAACATTAAGATTCAAGGCAATAAGATTACGAATGAACGAAGAAAAGAAGGAATTGGAAACAAGTAGGTGAAATTCTATAGGAAAATTTTTGTACATTCGGTTATCGAATGATTGACATGCACATGATACATAACATAACACTGTAAAAAAAGATACATACAAGAGCGTAAAATAGCTTAAAATGGATGTTTCCAAAATTTCACCCCAATGATTACTTCTATTTATGAAGACTTTCGCTTTTAACATAAATAATTTGTAATTTGTTACGTTAGCGACGTGTCAAATTAATTAATTATTCAGTTACATCGCGATTTTTATTTCAAGTACAAAAATAATACAATGTAGAATAGAACTTTCGTTGCTAAATTTCATCAAAATAATGCCCCGTCTCTAAGAAGTCCATTACGTTATCGTACGTTATAGTCAACAAATACTGAATCGTTTTTCAAAATACCTTCGCCTTTTTACTCTGTTATTAAAATATCTCTATATCTCACTTATGCCTGTAAGTACCATTTAGGTGATTTAAATTTGCAACTTCAACTCTTTTGATGATAATTATGCTCTTGGTTCATTTTCTTCACTAATTATTTCACTCTGCTTTACTCTAGTTATACAATAACAGAGTGTTCACAAACACCTTATGTTGATTCTAAATATGTCCGAATGTGAAGTTACTTGTAGAAGATGTGAATCGCAGAACGAAATCAAGGACAAAGTTACCGAAAAGTTGGTCATTTGTCGTGATTTTTTAAGGAACTTGTGTAAACGAGGAGAACAATGTAAATCCCATATCACTTAATTCATTCTGTATCTTCTATTATTTACATGTCGTTATTTCATAGGTAAATATTTTCACCCTCAAAAAGAAGATGGCAAAGAAATATACGTTTTTTGTCACGATTTTCAAAACGGTGGTTGTACGCGAGTAGGATGCAAATTTATTCATTGTTCAGCTGAGGATGAAGAGTACTACAACAAAACAGGGGAACTGTTACCTCATGTTTATGAAGCTTATAGAAAGATAATTGATAGTTTAGACGAGAATGGACCAGTTTGCAAGGATTATTTCAAAGGTAAACTTTTCAAGAAAATTACCAACATTTTCATGACTATAGTATTCAGTTTTTTTTTTTTTTTTTATAAAATACAGGTAAATGTAAACGAGAATCGTGTAAATTCAGACATCTATCCGAAGATAAAAACCACGAACCGGAAAAACATCCCAACAAAATACTCGGTAAATCCAGTAACAGAAAAATAGATGACAGAAACTGTTGCCAGGTTTCATTTGAGCATAAACATTATCGTAATGAATACGAAGACTATAGTTGTGAATGCAAAAGACGCCGAATGCACAACTACAGTCCCGAATCAAATTCCAGAAATTGCGACAACAATGACAATCGAAAATTATGGGTAAGATCTGCTTCTGATTTCCTGATCTTGAGATATGTCTAACCAGTGATACCAACATATCCTCATGTTTTCAATTCTAGGTGCTAGAAAGCGAAAACGAGATGCTCAGACAACGTTTATCTGAATTGACCAAAAAAAATAGTGATCTACAAGCAACCAACGAATTTCTTCTGGAACAAAACGCTCGACTTAGGATCGGTGAAAAAACAACTCCTAGTTTAACGGCAGTGACGGTACCAGCGGTCACGATCACAAATACTGGTACCTTACCCCAAGGCCAAGTTAACATGCAACAACCACAAGTGCTGCGTACCGTAGCAGCCAGTGTAGCTACGGTACCGGTGAGCTTGGCTGCAGTGGCAGCTACACCAGTTTCATTGGCAGCTGTATCGGTAGCTCCGATGCAAATACCGCCTGTCGGTACAATGGCTCATACGCCAGATGGTACCACTTTGACTGCTACTATTCAACAAGAAAATCCTCCTCAGTTAGTCTCCTATCCGATTTTAAACCGACCTACTATCATACAAAGCACCCTACCGCATCACTAAAGTGCTGAAAGTTGAGTTTAGTAAATGTATCTTATCAGTGAAAACGAATAGTGTATGATATTTCAAAATGTGTTTTCCTTTTGATTTTTAAGGTCATCAGCTTATCTAAATTGCTTGGTTAGATATGCCTGTGACTAGAAAACTCGTCTATAATTCGTATCGATGATGATATTCTGTGGATAAGCTAGCCACAGTGCCAAGGTTATGCATATGCATTTATATCCATATTTCGGCGTAAGGGTAAAAGTTTGAAAGAACATAGATCATACCAAAATTTAATCGATTCTCAACAACTATTTGAGGTAGTTCCTTTTATATTTTATCATTTTGGCATAAAATTCGATTAATATTGTCACGTATTTGATTATGTTTACGTTATTGTTTTAATTATTTATGTACATATATTAACAAAGTAGTAATATCTATTCTTAAAAAAAAAATGGAATTTCCTTTTACTTAATTAATTGTAAATACTTGTATGCATCGATCATGATGGATTTTTAAACAACACTATTGTACAGTTTGAAAACGCAATAGTTTTTTTTTCATGGTTCGTTGTTCTTGAAAACAAAATCTGTTTTCAAAAAAAAGATCTCAGAAGCAGAAGTAAAAATAATTTTATGAATTGAAGTTAAGTATTTTATTTTTCAATGTTTTCTTTCTTTTCATAATGTAATCGTTGCAAGTACAAATTTTGGTGTAAACTGTACTGTTTAATGCATTATTCGTGTTTCTCTTTCAAACAACATACGTGAAACACTTGACAAGTAATTTTGTGCTCATTGGAAGACAAAAGATCTAATGTAAGATTTACTTGAATGTTAACATGTTTATTTTACGATTAATGGTAACACACTGAAATGAAAAAAGAAAAATGACTTTCTATCAGTTCAAAAAGAAAACTTTAGATTAAGTAGAACTGCGAGTAAAACGACATTTTTAACAGAAACAAAATGGAATGCTTACAACAACCGCTTTACAAAATGCTTAAAAAGATTATTTTTGTAAAACAAAAGCACAAATTAGACATCAGTCGGATTACGAATTAATAAAATACTTTCAATTTGTACACCCTTAATCCTTATGTACTATAAGCGGTAAAAAATACTGTTGACCACAGCAGCTTAAAAAATCTTGTAACGAGAAAACTACTTTAAAAAAACAAAAGAAAAAAATGATCAATCGATGCTCATCTATACAATCGAAAAAGAGAACTAAGAACGCGAAATAAAATCATTCAGACTAGATAAATCGAACTATCGAAGCAATCACGTAAAAGAGTAATGCGCTATTAATGCGATAAAAGACAGAAGTCCGGCAGAAAGAATGCCGACAATAAAACGTATTTTCCAGTGGTGTTTAGAAGCGCGTAGATTTTCTAAGATGCGTAAAACTTGTTCTCTGGTGTCGTCTGTGCTACCAGAATTTTCTACAACAAAATCAGCTTTTTCGCATTTCGATTCGAGTGACATTTGCGCATCTATACGATATTTGGCTTTCACCTCGCTCAGGCCGCTACGTTCCATCAGACGTTGAAGTTGTAAATCTTCTTCGCTGTAGAGAGAACTGAATAAATTCAGATTCACAGAAATAAAATTCAGATTTTCATTTGAATATTCAACTCACCATGTGACAACAATCACTTTATACATATATTCCAACATATAAGCGGTTTCAAATAACAAAGGTAAATCCATGACAACGAATTGGTGGCCTAGAAAATACGATTACATCGTTATTCGAAAGACGAGTTGGGTTCGTTAACTACAAAAGTGAACAACCTTTGAAGAAACATTTGACAGTGCTCACAAACATTTCTTTGTAAATTTCAGGGTGCGTAATTTCATTGAGTTTTCTACGATTAACAGGATTGTTGAATATCAGATCACCTAAAGCTTCTCTATCTAATTCACCATTTGGTTTGAAGATAGCATCGCCAAAAGTATCTTTCAAACCTTGCCAAGCCTTCCTTCCTGGTTCGACCACTGTACGGAAAAATAATGGTAGACATTTGAATCGTTACATCAACAATATAGCGTGAAAACGTGCTACGGTTTCACCAATTGTGTTTGGCTACCGATCTTGACATGAAAAATTTACAATCACCTTTCCTGGCGATCACGTCGGCATCAATGACAGGAACTCCGTGTTGTTTAAAAATTTCAGAAACTGTGCTCTTTCCAGTGGCAATGCCACCTGTTAGCCCAACAATAAACATATTATAAATTAAATTAAATATACACGAATATGAAAGAAAAATTTCAACAGCAGCGTAGAAACAATCTATAACTTGAAAAGGAATATTCACAAAAGAGAATCCATATTTACATTATTCAATTTGATGTTATGCTGTTTATCACTGTATTTTCCAGTGCTAACGTAATAACGCAAACAAATAGCGTATTCCGAATTTTGAAAACTTTCTCAATCAGAAATATGCTAGATTATGATAAATTTCCTTCATAAAGATTTATTTTATAAATTTTGAAAAATATAGAGAATATTATGGTATTTTCACAAAAATTCAATAAATTAAAATTTCCAAAATTGGGGTATAAAATTCAAGTGAAAGCACTACTTAGTGGGAACACTGATTGTTCAGAATTTTTTCTACACTGCAAACATGGCACGAAAATGATTAAATTTCTCTTTTAAGTAAGGCAACATTCATTCTTTACTTTCTCGATGAATCAAGAAAGATGGCAAATCGACAGTTCATTAAAAATTTTTTGAAATAGTGTAGAAGATTATGCAGGGGTACGAAAATTTTGAAAAATGACAACCGGAAAATAATGAAATAATTTAATTTTTGCAATTTCGGTAACTCGCATAATTATTTTTGGGATGTTCATTGTCAATAATATTGTATTTGTATCTTTCATCTAATCCCCCAAATCGTAAATAATGAATCGATGAAACTGATCGATAAAAATTAATTTCTATCACTGAATAAAAATTATTCTGTCGGCAATCAAACATAATATTAATAATACCTAATGCCTATAAGGTATTATATGAATTGCCTATGAATGATACCACGAAAATTCATCACCCAAGTGCCAAGACCAAGATGAATGATTGAATGAGCAATACACCAATGCCAATACGTCAAGCCCTAAGTTCACCTGTAATTTGTAAACTGAACTCATTAACATATTGATATTTCAATATCATGAATTTGTACATTTTATGAAATGAACTTGAATTGAACTTAAAATCTTTGTACTAATAGATATTGGATTGGACTGGAGCATGAAGAAATACTCTTTAAATTAAGTCAAAAGATAAAATTAAAATCTTAAAAATAAAAAAAGACTAATTTCAAAATATTGATTTCTCAAAAACTGGCAAAAATTAAAAGATGAAAATAGGGGGAACATTTTTGGTAAGAATGACAAAAATTGACTGGACAAAGAATAACTTTCCAGAAATTTTTTGAAAAAAGAAAATATGTACAGATGTGTTTGAAAAATTACGCGATTTGTTTCATCGAGTAGCTTAAAACAAGAAGGAAGGGCTAGATAAGTGGAGAGCTTTCCTCTACTATAATAGGCTCTACATTTATTTTCACAAATATAATTTACGTTGTAAACAATTATGTTCATATTTACGTAAATCTAAAGAATACATTAAATAAATAATAGAATAACTTGTGAAAAAGAAACTCTTCTCATCATTCATCGAATTTGAAGGCAAAATTGAAACTGCACAAAATAAACTTGAGTTCAGCAAAAAGCAAATAAGTCATTTAGAAAAAATTCAAGTCTTTTGAATTCGTATATAGTTGGTTTTTATTTTGAAAAATTTAAAGTAATTTTTCAAGTTCAAGTTCAGTTCCGTTCAAAAAAAGTCCAAGTTCATTAACCGAAAGAATGACCTAGTGACAACTCATTGTAATTTGGGAAACCCTGATTGAGAATGAGAAATTGAGAATCGAACAACATCGTAAACACTGTTTCTTTTTTAATTTCCTTTCGACTATTAAATCATTTCTCCATTCCTCTTTGGTTATTTTTTCTTCCTTTTTCATTTTTTTTCTCATTATGTCATTTATTACCTTTTCCTATATAGTTTCATTTCATCTGTGATTCTGCGAAGCTAGATTTTTTTAGTTTTCATTTCCAACGGCTTCTCTATGCACGATTACTTGAGTCTTCTGCCATTGTCTCGGTCTGTTTTGTTTGAACTGTTTGATATTATTTGTGTCGTTATTTTGCTATCGTAGTATTCAGCAATGTCTTCGACCAGTGGCAAACGAAAAAACACCGGAGATGGAAATGTGAAACGAAAACAACGAAAATCAAAACAAAACGACGACGATAGCGATAGCGAATTCGATAATGCATCAGTCGGGAGTAACGATGAGCAGAAGAATGATTCAGGAGATACCAAAGACGACCTAGACGATTTACTCGCAGAAGACTCTGGATTGGTAAGTTCAAATTCACTCTTTCGTCAATTTCTTTTATCGCGTTCGTGCACTTTCCAAGTTCTGCGGATGTAGGTCAGTTTTTTTTTGTATCGAACGCGAACTTGTTCAAAATACAATCGCCGCTTCTGTTCGTAAAAATTATATTGTTTGAGAGACGATTAGTTCGTTCTTACATATTTTCCTTCTGTTACAGAGAGTTCCCGGGCCGACTCACGTGGGCACATTGTTAATTTGTGGAGCCACCAATTGGGATACCATCGGTCGCAGAACACCGGCCAAGGGAACCAAAGCCCCACAAGGCCGTAACTTATACATTCCTCATCGTTTAGCTCCTCTCGAACAAACTCGCATTCGATATGCAGTTAGTAATTGTAATTCAGCGCATACTATACTTATTACAGAAGAAGGAAAAGTTTTAGCTTTTGGTTAGTGAAGTTGGCTAATACAATAGAACCAAAATATGCATGCAATATTTTTTCTTGAATCATTTACGTTTATAGGTCGCAATGAAAAGGGACAATTAGGAATAAAAGACTGTCCTCGCAAAGATGTACCAACGCCGATGGAAAATGTACAAGATTTCACATTCGTGGGTGCAGCCGTTGGCAGAAATCACACTATTTTACTTACCGGTCAGTTACATACCACTACGTAGTATTTATTCAAAATTCAAATCTCACTCGTTGGTTTTGTTTAATCTCACTACAGATAGAGGGACAGTATTCGCGTGTGGAGATAATAAAATGGGACAGTGTGGTGTTAACTCGATGAACGTGACGATACCAACTCCAACCAGAGTAATTACACTTGAGGAATTCCTGTATTCATTGTCTGATATTACTCAGCAGACCCAATTAACTTTTTTTTTTTCTTTATTTGATAGGTAAAATATTCTGGACCACCGATTGTCAAGGTAGCTTGTGGCGCTGAATTCAGTATGATACTGGATTGTAAAGGTGTATTATATTCATTCGGTTCCCCTGAATATGGCCAATTAGGTAAATTTTCGGTGAACGAAACATTTTCATATGATTCAGTGTATGATTGATTTTCATAACTGTTGTTTATTCTTAGGGCATGGTACAAACGGAGAATACATAGCGCAAGCCAATAAAGTATCATACAATACGGAAAAAGTCCCAAAAAGAATACCGGTTTATGTAGAAAAAGGTCGAGATAACCGTCCTAATCCGGTTGATTTCCCAGAAATCATTGATATCGCATGTGGCACCAATCACACGGTACGATAATACTCGAAATACGCTAAAATTAAGTGAATGATAATTTGTACGATCTTTTCGTAACGATTGGTTATTTTTTTAAAGAAGCGATCGCAGTGATAGCATTGTCACGAATTCTTTGTGGCATCGACCATTATCTGTGTTATGGCTTGTGTGCTTAAACGTGGTCACAGGCTCTAATGCAGATTGGTTTTGCGATCTAGGTAAGTACCTTTTCATTTCCAGAACTCAACCAAGACGTAATAAAGCTCTAATTGTTATTATTGAAAAATTGCTGGAGCTGAGTTATTAATTGGGCTAGTACAAATTAGCAGATGATTTTATTGACCTCTTCATGCCCACATGCGTATCGAGTTTGAAAACTCCCTTTTGTCACATCCAAAACCACCTCGCAAGTTGAATTTAAGATATGTAGTACTTTTTGCCCGCAGCAATCACATGAGTCCATATTTATCAAATTTCAGTTACTTGCAGGGCTGTAGCAAAAGGGTGGGTCATAACCCCCTCATTAACACAATTTCTTAAATAATAAAATATTGTTAAATCTTATAGTTCTTCTGTAATAACAGTCGTGTAGGTTAATATTGTAATAAAATTTTTAAATTAAAAAAAAAAAATCATGATAAATTATTATTAATTAATCATGATCATTCTAATTTCAAAAAATTTCACTTTCTTAAATTATATCCTGGCGTACATTCATAGATTCCTTGTGCATTGATAAAATGTATACTCGTTAGAAAATTCTCCTCTCGACTTCCCCCTACAGATTACTCTGGACGTAGATTTGCGAAACTTATATTCTGAAGATATTTTCATAACTTCTGCCATTGATATACCCTGACTACAGCCCTGGCTACTAGAGACTCCTAATGCTTATCTCAAATTTTGATGATCCACTATTTCAATCTAAACTCAAAGGTTAACAGCTTTCTGAATATGTTTAGTAAGAAGATGAGACCGATTCGTGAAATTTCCTCACGCTATTTCTTCTCTAAACGCCATTTTTCTGTATTAATCCTTCGAACCCGCTTGGTGAGCTGTAATTTGAATGTTTCAGTCATTTCGGCTCATTCTGTACTATAAAATCACAATAAAAAATTTTCGACTTTTCTTTCACTTCAACCACATTTTTAGGACAATTACCCGCCCTTTTCCCTCCAACAACACCTTTTAAGGGGATACTTCATGTTTACATTTTGATGAGACGTTTTTAAACGAACTTGTGCGATTTTAATGATCGTTCAAGATCTGAATACATCAAAGAGTTGTACTTATAGCGAACGATTTCGACCACTTTCAACAAAAATTTCCAATATTTGATCAGTTTTTTCTTGATGGAAATTCAACTTTTTTCCAATTTCTTTTTTTAAATACCTTCTTTAGAATTAGATTAAGACTTGTATTTCGAGAAATTTTCAATATGTCATTTCTAAAACGAATGATTAACGTTTAAAATTTTGCCATATCTCGCGAATTCTCACCCACTTAACTCTTCTTAAATCAAAAGGAAAGGAAATATTCGAAAATATCTCAAAAGTCAGGTCTTTTTAAAACATTAATAAATAAAATAAAACTGGTCGGAATAAATTATATCGCGTTTTTAGGGAGAAAGAACCGATTGAAGTTGACGTTCAAAACGAACCTCTTCTTGTCAAAATGTAAACAAAAAGTATAGCCTTAATAAAGAGATATGGAACATTCAAGAAATTTCATACCTTAGAACCTCTTCAAAAAAGCTCTTTTCGCTTCAGCTTTCCTCCAAGTTCACTTGGGATGCTGAAATGTGAATATGTTGATTCCTTTACTTACTTTTTTATACGAGACCATGAACAAAAATGTTAAGACAGGCCTGCTTTAATACTGACTTAATCAAAAATTGAAAATGTTTTTTTTTTGACATATTCATACGAGTCTATCACCAATTTTTGAGTGATTTTCACCTATACTTATCTGTACTGTGAGCGAGGGGAGAAGGTAAGTAAGAGGACATTCGCTAAATGATTGCAAACGACTTGAAAGCTAGAATATGTAGACTATTCCCCCCCCCTTCCTTTTTTGGTATAGCAAATAGATCATAATATCTATCCTTTTTAATGAAAAACTCAGCTAAAAATATGTACACATCGTATAATATATAATGTATCGAAGATCAATCATCTTATTGGTTCACTATTTCAGGTTGCATTGGATTCACGTAAACGTGTATTTTCGTGGGGTTTCGGAGGCTACGGTAGACTCGGACACGCGGATACTAAAGACGAAATGATTCCACGCTTGTTGCAGTTCTTCTGTACAACAGGCCGCGGTGTGAAATCAGTTCACTGCGGTTCTTCATACAGCATAGCTGTAAACGAACACGGTACTTACTCATCGTCTTTTGCCATACACGATGGGAAAAATAACGCGTACTGATTTACTTTGCGGATTTTCAGGCATGGTCTATTTATTCGGTTTGACTAAGAAAACCGGCGAAGCGAATATGTATCCAAAACCGGTTCGTGATCTACAAGGTTGGAAAGTTCGCAGCGTCGGCTGTTCATACACGAGTATAGTGGTAGCCGCTGACGACAGCGTTATCGCATTCGGTCCCAGTCCTACGTTCGGAGAATTGGTATTGTAAATTAACACCATCTGGGTTTTCTCCTTATCTTATCCGTTTAACGAGATATCTTTTCAGGGCTTGGGAGAGTTGAGGAAAAGCACTACTACTCCGATTGAAGTGAAAAAACTTGAAGGCATTTATATCGAGCATATATCGTGTGGTATGAGTCACACCGTTATGATAGCCAGAGACGAAACAGACGAAGAAAAAGAACGGATTGCAGCACTGCCATCTTATAATCCACAAGAAGGTGAGTGGGCCTATACTGGGTCAGTTACGCACCCCCCTACAATATACGTATTCAAATTAAATCACAGCGCTGATTAATTTGCTCTTTTTCTCTGTTACAGTTAAATGAACTTCTATATAAATTTCTACGGCTATAAGAATTTCGTCAATGTATTTTTTTTATTTTTTGAGTATTTTTTAAGTTGCCAGTCTATTATTAATCCGAACAACATTCTTACTCGTTCAGTATTAAAATAATTTTCGCGTTTAGAATGAACAGAAATATCTTCGTTGATTTTTTTTTTATATTTGTTTGTTACGCTACAAATTTTAGTTTTTTAAGTACGCTACTCATTTTTCAAAAACAACGTTAATTTGTACTGCTTAATTCTCTCTCTTCCCTCTCTTAGTAGATGAAACAGTATTTTGAAATTCTCTCTTTTTTTTTTAAATTTAGATATTAACAATTCGGTGAGTGATTATTTTAACGCGTACGTAGCATTAAGAATTTGAAATTAATTTTAACTGATGCACAGTCATTCCTATCAGTTGTGAATATACAAGCGCTGAAAAATCTCGGAAATATTGTTAAGAAGTTTTTTTAATTAATTGTACGCATCCCATGGATTAGTGTATCAATTAAATTGTCCAGATGTGTAATACATACTTTTATACTTTGAATAATGGCTTCGAACTGTAGTGAAGTACAAACAAATCGTGATCTAATGGGACTATTATACTTAAAGATTTCTCTTTTTAATCGTAAGTTTTCATATTAAATAAAAATAATACGTAAATAGATACACGATATTCTTTTTAATGCAGTTTATCTTTTCTAGCGTTTTCTCATGCCTTCTTAACATTTTTCAGGAATATCAAAGATTCTGAAATTTTGTACACCAAATACTCAAACATTTTAAAACAATAATATCTCATTTCTCTTCAATTTACATTGTCAATTTCTAAAATTATAGAATTTTTTAATGCAATTTTCACGAATTTCTTCATTTTTTACAGAATTTTAAACTACTTCTATTTACAAATGCAGTTCTATCTGGAAAGTAGAAATGTAAGCAACTAAGCCGTATTACTGGAGCTAAATTTTGAATGGGAGCCTGCTCAAGTTTGATTGCTATAAATTATAATGTTATCTTGTTAGCTGAGTTTTCAATAAAAACAATAGTTATTAACTTATTATAGTCTACCTGATGTGAGAATGAGGTCTTCAAATCTTTGCGTTTCAGACCATATAGTTTTTGGTAATCATATCGCAAATCTCCAACTTCTTGATAATTATGTTATTTTTTTTCTCCTACGCATATTCATGAAATTCGCGCAAAATTTGGTGAGAGACTGTTTTTGAAAATGGGAAAAAGATACTTTTTCGTTTTTTTTGATACACCTCAAAATGGCGAATCTATCAAATTTCAAGGGAAGCTAGAGAAGGGCAAATAGCTTGAATTTTTCGTTTTTAATCTCATATGAAAGAGTGAGTCAAGGAGACCAACATATGCAAATCTAAGCTTCCTAAATGCATTTGGATAGGAGTTAAAGTGAAACTTGGCTTTTTGAGGAAGTTTTGAGTCATGAAATTTCTTGAATCTTCCCTACTCCTCACCAAATTGACCTAGAAAAAGTAAACCTTGAATGTAGAGTTGATTGATAACTAGAATATGGCCTCCTTAATTTGAGTCAAAATGGATCTAAAATGACGGATTGTAAAAATTCAAGAATAATTTAAGGAGCCTCAAGTTGTTATCATTTCAAAAGTATGTGTTCATATGATTATCGTATGGCAAGAAATACTAAATTTGTTCTCAGTTATAGTTCTTGAGTGGTTAAGAATGGGTAAAGGGTAGGAGTTTTCAGACTTCGTACTGTTGTGGCCCTTTAACATGAAGGGGTTAGCAATGTTATTTGCAAACTTAAACAAACCCTAATTAAAAGCTCAGCTTCAGTGATGCAGCATGGTTACTTGACTTTTTTTTTAAAGTTGTATCCTTGACTCATTCATTCATATGAGACCATAAACATTCCCCTTGAATGAAGCACCACTTTGAAAGCAGAGGACATTTGCAATATGGTTACAAATGGTTTGAAACACAAAGATATGAAGACCCCCTCCCCTTCCCGGCCCTTTCTTCTAGGATAAGGTTGACTACAATAGCTATCGTTATCAAAACCTCGGTTATAATAAAATAAATAAATATAGACAGAAAAATAATTTTTCATACTAATTCAAATATTAAATCAATTCGAATACGAACTTGAACCTCTCTAATCTTGCTTCTAGAAACTAAAAAAATTTTAAAAATCAGTGGTTTTTGAGAAAGTAATATCATACATGTGTAATCATCTCATTTCTCTTCAATCACAAAGGGCTGAGAACGTGTACCAAGTTTCTCTGTTCATTAAGTATTTTATTTCAGTATGCATAATCTCCTTTACTTTTTTAGATTCATTTTTGGTGCTTATATTCCTCATCATTACAGTAGAAGGTAGAATTAAGATAGATACAAAATTTTGTGGCTATTTCTTGCAATGTCCTTTACGCAGATGTTGCTTAAAAAGAGTATACGCACCCGTCAACATAGTGAGATTCTGCTACCCTCTTACAGATTGGTGTTCCTCATTAGTTATTAGTGACAATGGTGTCTATTTTTCTTCCCACATTTTGAATATTTTCAATTAATTTTAGATTATTCATGGTTATATTTTTATATGGTAACATTCGTCGTAAGAAATAGCCATGCCCGATCTGAGAATATGTCCTTGACTACCAGGAAATCATTCATGCTATGTTTTGATTCTAATGAAGAACCTGAATTATTCCCTGATTTTGTAATCTATGTGGTTCTTACAGGCGTGAATACAGATTAAAGGTTTTCCCTAGATCTCATTTAGCTTACATAGTAAGTACATTTGGCATATTTCTTGAGTATTTCGACACATCACTATAATTAACAAATCTAAGTGTATGAATACCCGAATGCGAGAAGTATTCGCGTAGATAAACTAAGATATGATATACAAATTTGCTTAGCTGTACAGAAACCGAAAAATTATTTGTAGCAATTATGTGGAAAACTTAGTGGCTTTTTTTATTGTTTTTCCTTACGAAAGCTGTACTTTTTCGAATAATGAGAACATAAGGCTGAGAAGTTTCAGTATTTCTCGAATTTAATTTATAAAATATATAAACTAGAATAAAATGAAATAATCGAAAAATTTGGAAACTATTTCGAATGATTGGAATATCGTATAACTTACCTGTTTCAAATTTGCAGAAAGAGCTTTGAAAATTTCCACATTTTGCTGAATTAAAATAACCTATAAACATAACAACAAATTTTAAATATCACACTTTATTTGGCGACAAAAAAATTTGCAAGTGAAAAGGTTACATTTTATTGTATCCAAATTAACATAAAAAACAAAATTCCTATGTAACCGAAACATATTATTACGAAAACGTTGCAATGACAAGTCTTATTTGCGAACATTATTATGACGAATGCGATAGATTCAAATTAAAAAAATTATAAAAGGAGTCTGATGAAACGAAAACAATAATTTCATTGAAAGCTTAAAATAAAGATATACAAAGACTAGTAAATTCCAATTCACGCTAATCATCAGAATCGACTATTGGTATTCGCTAATGTAGTGAATATTTGGTAAAAAATCGAAAATAAGATGCAGAATGAAAGTCAAACCATCTATTATACAAAATACAATTCGTAATGAAAAGCTGGAAGACGTGTTTTTAATTGATAAAATTCTTAGTTGATGACTTACAACCCCGAGAAAAATGTGAAATGTCACAGACAGGTTATTAAAATATGGAATGAGTTCACTTCAGAATACTCTTTCACAATTGAACTTCGATACTCGCATATCAATAACAGCTTATGACAGATGTTTAATCCTCGATAACGAAACGTAACTCAGTTGAGAAGTAGGATCAAACCATCCTATAGGTCCGATTTCGCAGTCTGCGCACGTTAAATATTTTAATCCGGATACTGTATTAGAAAATCCAACGTTTTCGAAGGCGAACTTGTCGGCAACCATCCAGAACTGATTAAGGTCCTCTTTATCGAGAGACTCATTACGAATTTTGTCCTTTGATAAAGTCATTAACGGTAAAGAGAACTAGATGTAAAAATTATACGAATTAGCTTTTTTTAACGGACGTAAAACGTAAATTTATTCTACAGTTTCGTGATTTCGTACTCACCTCTATTTCTTTGTAGTCTGCTGCATTGGAATTTAAGATTCTAGATGGGCACCTTACACACACGACAGGATATTTGTTACGACCATCTTTCACTAGTTCTTCGAGATTTGCGGTCTCATTAGATGTTTCTTTTGAATCGGTGTTTTCCATATCGGCATATGATTAAACTGTAACATTGATAAAAGTTTAATAAATTTGAGTCTTTAGTTGCGCCGGTAACAGTATAGAAAAAAGTATGCTTGACTTACCGTTGAAGCTTTTTCAATTACATGCGAGTAATTAATCGTAATTTATAAGAAATAAGGACATTTTGCACGATACACCTAAATAAAATTTGCTGTCGCGGTTATCAAAATATGAGATTAGCATAAAGCACGATCAAAAACTACAAGCGCAACTTAAATAATACCCACTAACACAAAACACTGATCATACGAATCAGGAATCACATAGATTATGCTAAAACGCAACTACCGCACCTAGCAGAAGCCAATCTAATTATGAAAGCTTATTGTAATTGCCACAAGGTTCGCTAACAGATTTCAAAAAAATTATCTTCAATTTTGATTTAAATGATAAGAAATTATAACGTAAACACAAATTTCAACAAAGTATTTTCAAAATGTGAATTTTAAAATATGAAACGAATTTACGTTTTATGGAGTGTATTAATATGTTCATTATTATTATTTTTTAGCAGTTTGATAATTTTCATCAAAGTAGATAAATCTTCTTCCCTTCTCAATTCTCGTGTTCAATCAAAAAATAAAACACCAATTTTCTATTTAGCGATAGTAATTCCATCAGCTGCAAAAAACTTGGAAAAAAGAAACACAATTCGAAGCACTTGGTTGAATTTAAGCGGGTTCAACTTTAAACATGTGTTTGTAATTGGAGGAAAATACGCAGAACACTATACTGATGCTTTAAAAACTGAAATTCTTACTTACGGGGATATTTTACTTCTTGAAAATACCAGCGATGCGTACGATACCCTCACCGAAAAAGTACTTCATTCCTTCGTGAAACTCAGTAAACAATGGAGTTTTAAGTTTCTACTAAAATGTGATGATGATTCTTTCGCTCGGGTGCCGAACATCATTCATGAACTCCAAACTAAGTATAATTATTCTACAACTTTATATTGGGGATTTTTCGATGGTTCGGCGAATGTTAAAAAAAAGGGAAGATGGAGAGAAACCAACTGGATATTGTGCGACCGTTATCTTCCATATGCCCTTGGAGGCGGATATGTCCTATCACAAAGGCTTGTACAATTTATAGCTGATAACCATCAGCTTTTAAAGTTAGTTTTCTCAGCTCATTAAAAACAAAAATTTAATTTCTATGTTTAAGCATCATTGTTATTTTATAGTTTATACAAAACTGAGGATGTGTCGGTGGGATCGTGGCTATCACCTTTGAACATAACACGAATTCATGATCCCAGATTTGACACCGAATATGTTTCCAGAGGATGCTCAAATACTTATTTGGTGACTCATAAACATTCACCAGGCAGTATGAAGAGTTTACATCAAAATTTAATGGATACCGGTAAATTATGCGAAACAGAATTTCAAGCGAGACTTTCATATATGTACAATTGGGATGCACTTCCTTCCAAATGCTGTGTTCGTTATAATGTTTCGATTCCATGACGAAGAAATAAAGACTGATATTCAAATTGTATTGTAACCAATTATTATTTTATGTAAGTTGGAAATATATGTACAGTTATTTCATAGTCACTTTTTTCACTTCGTTTCAATATTTACGAGAATACTCATAACGAAAAAAACAGCTTCAAAATTATTTCTTCTTTCTGTCTGATATACATTTCGGACAATACCATTTTCCTTTTGGTTTGGTTGTAAGTTTAACGCAAGCAAAATGAAACCATTCGATAGGACACTGCAATAGTATCGTAGAATTAATATTGGTAAAAATTAATACATTTCTTGAAATTTTCGATGAACTCACATCAGGATTATCACAGCCGATCATTTCACCATAAGAAACTTGATTACATAGGCAATAAGTAGGTTCGTTAGGATCTACTGGCATATCGATAGCGTCGGTAGAATGCGATACAGAAGGCAGCATGGTACTGAGATTCGTTTCCGTCGCAGGTAACACAGTTTTACTTGACGACACAGCAGCAACTATCAGGAAAGAAAGTTATCATAATATTTTGAACAATTGCTAAAAAACAAACCTTGTGATACGTATATTCTTACCTTTTTTCTGTTTCTTTTTATTAGCTTTAACAGTCGCTTCTTCTTCACCGCTGCTTTTCTTTTTAACGTCTTTATCAGGTAACTTCTTCCTGCCACCTAAATCATGTTTTAAGGTTTGAAAAAATGAAATATATCGGTTTATAGTGCAAAAATTTATAACAGAAAGACTTACGTCTGTGTGTGTTCACAGGTTCTTCTTGAGTTTTAGAACTACTCATTGCTTTGTCTTGAATTTCTGCTTCAAATCTGGCTAAATCTGAGTCTAATCTTCGAATGTGTTTATCAACCTATATACAATAACATATTTAGGCAAAAACAAAGGCAAATGTATAGGTGAATTTAATGTTTATGTAAGATTTACTAGCCTGCTCATATGTTTGGATTGCCAACTGAACTTTATCATCGGCGAATTCTTTTGCTTTGTTGAATTGCTTCTGAATTTCATTCATATACTCTTTTTTCTTTTCTGTGCTATAAATTTTAATGTTACTCAGATACTCATCTCCAAGTTTGTCGATTTGCATCATCAAATCTCGAGCTCGAGTATCCAGCTCCTTCATTAATTTGAAATTCCTTTCTAATTCATTAGGCAAGTTATCTAAACCTAGAAGAAATAATGAATTGGTGACTGAGTTATAAACAAGAGTTGGTTTTTGAAGAAATACACTTACTGTCTAAGTAATGCTCTAGATACGGAGCAGAAGTCATATCGAATGTAGCGCGCTTTCAACAAGAAATTACTGACACCTATTGCGTAACATTAAAGTTAATATTTTAATCCATTAGACATTCATGCAGACAGCTCTTTATTTATTAAATATAGAATATTCCAGTTCAGAACTTCACCAAACACCAAAATACTAGAAATTGGAATATTATAAAAACAAGTAAAACAACAAACTTTCGTTACCCACTCTCTGTTGTAATCTAGCTTTATGATTGGTTAAATATGAATTTGTGTTTTCAGTTGTCAGTGTTGCCAAATTAGCTTTTCATAAAGTTACACATTCCAACTCACAAATTTTCCAAATTTCCTCAACACAGTGGCTCAACAAATTTTGAGGAATAAAGAAGAATAAATCATGCAATTATATGAATTAGTTATTTTGGTGATCAGATCAGAGGGTTGTTATAACAAAAATATTTAAATTTAAAAGCCTTAATCAAACTAAAGATGGATTTTACCGTAATTATTTCATTAATTATTCATCTTCATTAATAAGATGAGATTAAACCTTAAATTTAACATTACATTGATTTATTAGATCAGAAAATTAATACGAGATGGTTTATTCATATTGTATGAATTTTTTCTCGATTTCTTCTGCAACAACGCGGATGCTTAACAAAAAAAAATAATAATAATAATAGTAATAATAATAATAATAATAATAGATCTTCAGAAGTAACAACAAAATGCTGAGTAATTATACTCGGACCATCTTTTTCCCTTAATAAACTCCAATACCTATCCACCACCCACGTGAAACACAACCTCTTTCCTCTCATTATTTGAACATTGGGAAGGTTGTTTAAATGTTTATTCGTTTTGACCATTAGTAATAATTTAATAGTTATAATCAAATTTTCGCATTTTCAACAGCTATAAAAAATTAAAACAGTGAAAGGATTTTTATGAGGTACATAAAGTTCAACATGACAACTAATCGACCGTTTTCAAATGTTTGCATCATTTACAAAACGTATCACAGGATGTGAACAGTGAACACATCAAAATTTTTTATAACTGTTCCTAAATGTTATACAAAGAAAAATATAATTTTTTGATAGTTTATGAGCTGAGCAATTTAGTAGGTACCTATATTTTAATTTGAATGGCTGATCAATAATTACTCGTACATGTACTTTTACATTTTCTAATTTACGAGTAAATTCAAATAGGTATTACTTTCGACAACATTTGTCAGCATAAAGTTGAATGAATTTTTCAATTTTTACACCAGCACCGGAAGACAGCATAGCGACATCGTCACGTGTCACTCCCTTAAAAATAAACCTACTAGAGCTCGATTGTATTTTTACACTTGTAAATGTAGGTAATGATCATAAAACTTGCCTCGAAAAGCATACTGTTATAATACATCTCAGTTATATACCGCTTCACTTTTAAAATCTCATGTTATAGAAACTAAACGGTTATATTTATAAACGTGTCAGACTAATTTTTGGTAATATATTCGACTGACTTAAAAGCTTGATATATTTATTGAGTTAGAAACGCTTGTATAATAAACTGTCTAGTAATTAAGATACATTTGCTGTTGACAACATGCCAACCATTCTGTTATGTAAACCGTATTGTCAAAATACTACTAACATATACAAATTTTTTTGTTTCTTGCGCTTCCAAAAAACCAATGGCAACGGTGATAATAATCGTTTACATCGAAGCGTTTTCACGACACATTAATACCGACAAATTTGTTTATCTGAATAATTATCAAGCGTCTAATTACAATCGCTTAGTCGCGAAGCAGATCAAAGAATTTCAACGAGCGCATATAGATATTTCTTTGACACTCGAATTAATATATTTTTTCAAACGTAAAGAAAAGTTTTCGAATTTGTTTACAAACATGTGCACTGGCTACATCGTATACTTAGGTGATTTAGTCATCACTTAAGCATTTGCATGGTGTGCAGAGACGCGTGCTGTTTTCATAGGTGTATTGTATTATTTTGATATTAGAACAATAATACCTAATTAACTTTCCATTCATTTGGTAAACCAACAGGAAATTGCGAATACAAGTAGGCAAGTTCGTCTTTCCTTTTTAGTACCCCTTAATTTCTTAGAGAATTTGTAACACATGCATAATTATTAATAAGTTACTGCTTTGTAGTATCAGTATACCTGCTAAACAGTTTTATAACTCCTGTACTATTATCGATGAAGAAATCAATGAATTATCAGTTCACAAATTCTTTATCATTATCGTAAATATAAAATGGAGAATCTACGTATAATTTATCAAATACTTCACTCCAGCATTAAAGAATATTATTAATACCTACACGATTAAAATCGTGCAGATTAAGCTATATAGGTATCGTCGAAAATTTCAGTGCTACGCTCTCCGCGTTATTGCACCTCGGAGAATACCAAAATAACTGCCACCTAATTCTTGTAACTACATACTTGGAAAAAGTACTTTTAAACAAAGTTTGCTGAACATGAACAAAAATGAAACACTTATAATACATAAATGAGTGTATTATATATCGCAATTTAAAATCAAAAATATTTAAGAGAAAAAAAAACACGATTAATTAATTAAAAATAAATATATCACAGAAAATATAATTCATATAGGTACTGAAATTGATTCACAAAATGTAACCATACATCACTATTGAACCGAGATAATAATAAAATTATTCCGCAATTATCTATACACCTGCCGCTCAGCAAAATGAATTTTTTCTTGAATGAACATTATTATAAAGAGCTACTAAATTAAATAACATCTCGTACTTCAACAAAAGCCCAGAATTCCTGCGGAATAAAATAAAATAAAAAATCTACAAAAAGTATCAAAACTGAGAATGGATTTACGTTTATTAATGAGAGATGAGGCATTAAACGATCGGGACTGTTGCCAAATTCTATTTAATTTTTCTTCGAGATTTCTTCCCTCTTTGTTATATCTAGTTTACAATAATTTTCGAATTTTATGCACCACCGAGAGCAAACTACGCTAATAAAATTTACAAGAGATTAACCATCGAAACAAAATGTCATACACTTTCTGTATTTGTACAGTACCCCGAAAGAGGCACAGAACAAGAGTTAATAACCACTATAATAAATTTCGTGATAAAATAAAGCTCGGTGTTGAATATAAAATTGTAAACAAAATGAGAAGGCTCGAAAAACATGTAATTTATTACCAGCACAATTCTCGTCAGCTTCGTACTCGATGGTAATAAATTTGAAAATCTCTATTCGCGACAACACTGTATACGCCTCGTCAATTTGGACATAATTAATTTAAACTCGCGAATTTATTTCAGCTTCGGGTGTAATCGGGTCAACTCACTCGTAAACTCATCTCGGTTTACTGGCGTCCAGAATAAAGGGCTCTACTGAGAGGTGCACTGTACTCAAAATTCGTATAATTCGGACTTAAGCTCAATGTATCTTGTTGCAAGCTGTATTCTTGTTTCAATGGCAAATCTATAATTAAACCTCGCGTTAGGTAATTTCCGTTTGGGAGTATCAAATTTTATTGAGTAGGATATATCATTTTTTTTTCATACTTAAATCAGGCGCCGGTGACCAATGCCTTTCCGGTAAGAATATGTCTTCGTGTCTTCTGCTCGCCTCGTAGTTATTATGCGAGGGAAAACTTGGGGCGAATACTGAACCATTGGCATCTAAACAATTTCATCATGTTTTAATCTAAATCATGCGATTTATTATTTTATATTATATTTTGTAGGTAATTATTTGTTATCTCACTTAAACTAGGTGAAATGGTATCGTAATTATTAATCGGTGGTAATTGCATCTGTGGAACTGACTGCAATGAATTCTGCAGCTGAAAAATACACGTCGCAAAAATACAGTCTCAAATTTCGCATAGAGCTGACTTTTTAGCTTTAAAAAAATTCCCTTACCTGCGAGGTTAATGAAGGATACATCGAAGTTCCACAATGTGGATTTGACCAGGTAGGCCTTACAGAAAAATTACTTCAATTTAGTTTTTTTCGATATGTTTTATAACTGTTTTATCTATGTAAATCCTCTTACCCATGCGGATAACTAGGATGATAACCAGGCGCAGAAGGCCCAAATATATTCCTAGTGGCCGCTAAATGATGATGATAAGGATCTCTGGGACTATGCGCAAAAAATGGTGATTTACTAGGAGGAGCATATGGTGAAAAAGTATGCCTGTAAGCTGGCCGTTTCATTCTACGTCTTCTTCTAAAATTGCCATTTTCGAACATGTTATCAAAATGCGGATCTACAATATGAATATACGATTAAAAACAATTCAGCGTTGCCAATGATAATGAATTTTAAAAATATCAACGCCGTAGGATTCGAGGATATTTTTATCGAGTTTTTAATAAAAACGATAGCTATTACAGGTTATCTAATCTTAACTTCGCATTTCAAACCGTTCGTACATTGTACTCAAATGACGAATATCTATAAAACGTAATAGGACTGCACTGATCTCACACATGAAAAATCACACAAGAAGTGAGGTAGTAATAGGGGAATTTTTGCGTTGGATTTTTAACCAATCAATTGGACGCACGGTATATGGTAGCAGCAAAAACTATATTCTTCTAAAATTTTTAAAACACAGAAGAAGTAAGCATGTCTCAAAAGGTAGGTTCAATGTCACTACTCTTCACTTGTCTTTCTTTCTATTCCAAAAAATACGTCAACTCTTATTTTAATATCGCGACTAGTTTGAGCTGAAGTTTGAAGAACTTGATTGCGTTTAGGTAGGTATTCCAACTTGCCAAGGTGCAGAGTTAGTCAACTTTAGCCGGGTTCACTGAAGGACGAAATATCTCATAATCGAAGAGTAGATTCAGAAAAAGATTCCATTTGGAAGGATGGTAGAGCCGATGTCAATGGCAATAAAGAACTGCAGCAGTAAAATCAGGGGCGAGGTTCTGGGTACTTGCTGCTTAAGAGTATGTATATGGGTATCCTAATTTTAGCATTAGTAAGGGCTTGACCAGTGCTTGGGATAAGTGAATCAGACCCGTCTTGAAAATTATTCGGCTCGGATTTGGCCACGCAACAAAAAACTGGCCAAAAATTTCTCACACATATCACCATCATGGATACCTTAACCAATGAAAACTTATGAGAAAATACTTTAGAAAATTTATAGAAAATTATTATCGTTGTCCAAGAATATTTCTCCTCATTAAATAATTTTTGGGTACCTCTAGAATGGAAATTGAACGAAATGCATGACTTTTTCTAGCGAAAATCACTATACGCAGAATTTTTAAAAATAAAAAATTATACATTGTCAGCCTGTTTTTAGCTGAGTTTTTAACAAAACGATAGCTATTACAGCCTACCTGATTTGGGAAGGGAAGGTCGGGGGAGGGTGGGGTCTTCAAATCTTTGCGTTTCAGACCATTTGTAATCATCTGGCAAATGTCCAACTTTTTGTGGTATATGTATATTTTTTTCCCCCAAGCGTAGCGCCGGCGAGTATTCATAAAATTCGCTCAAAATTTGGTGAGGAACTCTTCTTGAAAATGCGCAGAAGCGCTTTTTTTGTTTTTTCGAAAAATTTCAAAATGGCGGATCACTCAAATTTTGAGGCGGCTGGAGAAGAGGCAAATAGCTCAAATTTTTTTGTTTTTGATCTCATATGAAAGAGTGAGTCACGGACACCAACATATTTAAATTTCAGCTTCCTAAGTGCATTTTGAGGAGAGTTAGCAAAAACCTGTTTTTGAGGAAATTTGTTTTTTGTGTCACTCGCCTTGCGCAGGCGGGTGTGGATAAAATTCGCTCAAAATTCGGTGAGGAACTCTTCTTGAAAATACGCAAAAATAGTTTTTTTGTTTTTTCGATAAATTTCAAAATGGCGGATCACTCAAATTTTGAGGGGGCTGGAGAAGGGGCAAATAGCTCAAATTTTTCGTTTTTGATTTCATATGAAAGAGTGAGTCACGGATACTAACATATCCAAATTTCAGCTTCCTAAGTGCATATTGAGAGGAGTTAGATCAAAAAACGGCTTTTTGAGGAAGTTTTGAGTCATGAAATTTCTTGAATCTTCCATATCTCCCCACCAAATCAAGTTAAAGAGGTCAAATTTTGTGTGTGAGGTTAGTTGGTGACCACAATATGACCTCTTGAATTTGGATCAAAATGGATTCAAAATGGCGGATTATCAAAATTTTGAGTAGAGCTTGAGGAGCCTCAAGTTGGTAAAAATGTAATTAATATGAATTCATATGGTTATTGGGGATAAGTTGTATACTATATCCCGAATTCACTTCCATACATGATGTTGGAGGGGGAAGGCGGGGTTATCAACCTAAAATAGTGGTGGGGGTACAGGAGGGGTCGAAAATTTTTTATTGCTGTGTCATATGATAAAATGAGCCCAAGTGACAAACGTATTTTGATTTTAGCTTCCTCAGTGATTTTGGAGGGGAGTTAGAGCAAAAAACGGCTTTTGGAGGGGAAATTGCTGCAGGAAATTTCATGAATCTTCCATATCTCATCACCAAATCGGCCTAGAATGGTCAAACTTTGTGTGTAGGATTAGTTTGTGACCAGAATATAACCACCTAAATTTGAGTCAAAATGTATCCAAAATTGCGAATTTACAAAATTTGAAGATAATTTGAGGAGCCTCAAATAGTTATAATTTGAGAAATATGTGTTCGCATGATTATTTCATGGCAAGAAATACTATATTTGTGCCAAATTGAACTTCTTAAGTGTTTTTGGAAAGGATAGGGTAGGGGTTTTCAGACTTGGTATTGGGTGTGGCCTGTAGTGATGAACGGTTAAGCTTGGTTATTACTAAATCAAAACAAGCCCCAGTTAAAAACTCAGCTCTAGTAATGCGGCATGGCTGCTTACGTTTTTTTTATTTTATTTCACATTACCATGAAACCAGTGATTATTTCATATTGAGGGAAATTGTTATCAGTATGAACTGAGATATGAGGCGGAAGCATGGCGGACTAAACTCCAAATCTTGAATTAGCCCGCCCCAAGACGAAGAGAAACAAAGAATTAGTAATTCTACCAATTTTTTTTGAGTGACTGACCGGGCCTTCAGCCTTCCAAAATGAACTCGCAATCACCGCTTATGATTATCATAGAGATTTTATTCGTTAAAAAATTTTACCTCCCCCCTCGAATTTCATAATATTTTTTGTTTATGAATTGATTTTCTTGATTCTCCCAGTTATATGTGCAACTGTAAGGAAAAGGGCGAGTGGACATAAACTAAGAGAATACATCGCTGGACCGTTTACAGTGGTTCGATGCAGAAACTGACCATATTATTTGGGCAGTCAGTGGCCTTCAGTTTTCAGAGACTTTGCAATAGATTACAAACTACAGATGGGCAACTATCATTCTTCTTTTTAGGGAGTCGAGTATCTTCAGTGGGAAAAGAAACGGAGAGGTATCATTTTAAAATTTGGCCGCAAAAAACGAAGAATAAACATTTTTTTAATAGATTGATATATGACAGAGCGAGTTCAAATTATCAACATATTCAAGTTTCACCTTCTCAAGTGAATTTGGAAGGAAGTTAGAGGGAAATACCTCTTTCTGAAGAAACTGAGTCAGCAAATTTTTTGTGTCGTCCATATCTACTGAACCAATATCAAGGGTTTAAGTAAGCCCAGAACTGAGATATGATCCCACCAGTTAAGATCAAAATACACCCCAAACGTAGGATGAGCCAAAATCTATGCAATGTAATTCTTGTGGACAGAAAGTACATTCATCTTGAATTCAACTTCCCTTTCTTGATTTAGGAGGGGATAGGTAAGAGGTTCTAACTTCGTTAAAGTGTGTGGTTGTGAACTTTAAAAAGATCAACAACGCTATCTGCAAGTCTGAACATGTCCCCGTTAAGAACTCAGCTTCAGTAATGCTGCATGGCTGCTTACGATATGAAGCTACAAAATAAGTAAGTACCACCCAACAACCTGAACGAACAGAAATTAGCAGGTAACAAAAAATTTTTTTTTCAATTTTCGTTCAAATCTAAAATGTTTTTGCACACTTCATTTTCAATAAATAAGGCTGACGATCTATTTAAGTACCTACCCGCTTGAAAATGAGATTTATGCAGTTTGCCGCCGAAATGTTCAACTTACAACTACATGATATTAGGCTGTAGAAATAAAACTTAGTCTTTTTTCACACCACTTCCATGTTTCATTCAATGTTTACTAACATTTCTTATCTAGCAGCAACCGAATGTTTCAACATTTCACATTTGTAAATTTTTCTTTTTACGTTTCGACTGTTTGTAAATAATGGCGAAATTTAAAAAACAATTTCGAGCATTGCGTCAACGCGTATACGCCTGGCGTCAACGGCGCGACAAACCTTATTTCCAATTTGCTTTATTGGCGGCCGCCATTACACAGATCTGCGAATTAACTTCACCGTGTGAACTTACCGAGAGCCCAATAATTGCCTTTCTTCTCGCCACCCCCTTCTCTGGGTATCTTGAGGAAACACTCGTTGAGCGATAAATTATGCCTGATGGAATTCTGCCATCCTTTTTTATTTTTCTCGTAGTATGGGAAATTGGTACTAATGTATTCGTAAATTTGCGATAACGTGGCTTTCTTTGATTCCGAGCTATCGATAGCCATAGCGATGAGGGCGACATAAGAGTACGGAGGCTTAGCCCCTGGACCTGTTGATGATGGTGATGTCGACGGCGTCGGAGTGGAAGATACGCCGTTTATCGATGATATCGTGGAGACCGGCGAATTCACCGAAGTTGTCCGTTTCGGGCTCGATGACGTTGATACGCTGCTAGGGCATCTGTTTGGAAAATCATACCGTGTAGTAATTTTCGTTTTCAATCAAAATGCAATTTTTACTTGGTCGAAATACATACTTACTTGGTTAGATTGGTAAACGAGAGTGGAGAATTTGTTAATGTAGATCGAGATCCGCTAGATATCATGTTCATATTGGCGGTGGACGTTACAGAAGGTAATGACAATGCTGATGAACATATTACGGAGGAGCAAGACGTCGGTGAAATTGAAGAGGCTGAGGCGACCGCTTGTAAATGAGCCAGAAACGAATACGGACTGTGTAATGTGGTCACTTTGGCCAAACTTTCTTTATCGTCACCAGTCTGATCTTGAGTGTAATCGGAACCTCGGGTAATAACAATGCGAACGATGAAAAAATATTTAGCCTCGAGATTATCTCGAATATATTTTGGTATCGAAATACTTCGGTAAAAAGTAGGCTACTTATCGATGAAATATTTCACAAATAAATACAAACTACCTAGTTCGGCATTTCAATTCTAGGTAGGTAAATCATTCATCAATTTTAATTTTTTATAATGGTACAAATTCTCATTGCATGAAATTAAGCGAAATCTAAAAATTTCTTGGCTCATAATAAAAAGATGTAAAAAAAGATTTATCAATGGTAATTTTATTTCAATGGTAATTTTATTACTTCTTATTTTTTGCAAATAAGTTGAAAAAATTAGATATTTATCCTATGTTGCTATGTTCTAAAAACTTTTTAAAGACGCCAACACTTATCTCCAATATATACTCTGGCTGGATGCCCCCTAAGATGCCGTCGACCTATTTTCAGCAATACATGGTTACTTGGAGTTGAAAGTCGTCATTTTGTGCTCTGTGTTTTTGGTATTCTTATTCTGGACAGACTACAGCGTTAAGAAATCTGGACTGTGTCCACCATCTCATGACGTCAAAAAGGAGACATGTTATCAAACTTTTTGATTTCTTTACTCCTCTGTCGACCCTCCACCCACGTATTTCGTAAATAAATGATGTAATGTGTTTGAAACCAAGGGTTTTTATGCAAAATTCAACACGTGCATCGAAGTTTCTCCTTTTCAACGTCATTAACAGCTGAGTTGGTTTATGCTATTGGATTTCATTGACCAATGAAAAACGTGAATTATATTTTGGTGGCCAGCAGAAACTGGTGTAACCTATCTTTAAACTTATCTAACCAGGAGTACAGTATTGGGACCCGAACAACCGCTTGAGCGCTAGTGTTCTAGTGAGGCTCTATGGGGCATGTCAAAGTGGTTTGACCTATAACAGGTTACACCATTTGAGATCACGTGAAAAATTTCAATTTTATTTTTTCAAGTGCGTTGTTTACTGATGACATCAATATGAGCAACTGTGAGTTGATAATATCAACAGCCAATAAGGCATCAGTCTTAATGAGTATTGATAAAATTTCGATTTCCCCACTTACATCGCAAAAGTGATGAGTCCACGTGTACATTTAGCTGCTCATATTGACGTCATTCAGAACCAAATATTTTTCATTTTCATTGGTTGTTGTTCTCACACTTTTGTGGCTGGGAGAACCAATAGAAATTTATAAAAATTTCTTGGTGGCCAGCCGGAATGGTTTAACCTGTTATAGCTCAAATCACTTTGGGGGCATGTATGATTTTATCAGTAGTTTCCAAAAATCAGACCAAGGTTTGTAAATCACTTTAAACATGTAGCCAGCAAATTTTTTTCAAATACACAAAGAAAATGAGCACAATTTATGATGAAAATTTTCATTGTTTACATTATACATGACCCATACAGCCTCATTTGAGCAGTTACACTTTTTGGCACCAGATGTGAGCCACTTTGTGTTCGGGTCACAATTATTGACAGAAAATTGGTTGTAGTGAAAGAAGTAGGTGAGAAATAATGAAAACAGGGTAAAAAATAATTACAATTTTAGCCATTAAAAAAAAAAAAAAAATAGATAATAAATACGAAAAATGCTTTATAAATGCTATGTTTTGGATTAGCTCTAAAAGCCTAAAAAATCATTTTTGTTCCTGATTTTTCATAGATTTTTTTTGAAATTACCTATATTTCCAGTTCAAATTTGTCGACGTAAAATTTATCTCGTATAGTAGAATGCCATACTAATTGATGACAAATTTTTTAAACAAAAGGTTAATGAAGCTTTATTCAATGTTATCTATTAAAGAATATGAAAAAACTGACCAATTTATCAAACAACACTCTTTTATCATCATTTCTTTTAACGCATTTTTTCCATTGCCATAAATTTTGGGTAAGTAAAACTACATCTCATACCCAACATTTCAGATCAAACAGCACATTTCTATCTAAAATACGAAATAGAATTTTCAAAAAACAAAAAAACAAAAAAAAAATGAAAAAATCATCAACAAAAATTATTTCAATTCTTCAATAATTTTTTATAATTCATTATCTCTCCATCTCTCTCTTCCACAGCAAATAATTTTTTGTCAGCAATACTACACCACATACTCCACATTTTGCGTTTATGTACGTCGTTGAATTTCAGCATCGGTCCTACGGGAGTTTGCAAATAAAACAAAACTATAGTCAAACAGTTGGCATTATAGATAGGAGAAGTTTTCCTTGAATGTGGGACTGAAAATTCATTTTCAGGAGCTTAAAAAAACCCTCTCGAAGATTCGCAAAAAAGTTTTATAAAATTTTCAAAATTTCATGAAGAATTGTACTTTCAGAAATTTTCAGAGGTAATTAATTTCTAAATTAGTTCAGTTTTCTATATTCAGGAGTAATGATTATTTTATCAACGTCAAGATTTTCGAGAATCTTAAAACTGGAATTCTATTTCCTAATGTCGTAAAAAATTTCCAATTTCATTCCAAAATTTTAGATCTTCAAGAGAGAGTCCTCGTAAAACTCGTTATAAAGCTGTGCTCTACGTATCGTGATAAATATTATCAGACTAAAATTCATCACTTATTTAAAATCCAAAAAATTGAAAACATAAAATTTTCTTTATTATATTTATGAAGATATGAATGAAATTTTTCAAACACAGAGCGTTGAGGTCGCTAATCTCACATGGTGATATATAAAAATTACAAAAAACTGCCTACTTCGCTCTGAAGTTTTTACAAAAGATATTGAAACAATTGAATTGAAACTTGCATTGTAAGCTTTTTATCTTCATTATAAGAAATAACTTTCGCTATTATTCGAAGAAACATTATCGTGTTTAAAAATTTCAAAAATAAATAGGGAGATGAAATACACACAAATATTTTTACATATTTTCACTTTCCTAATTGTGTAATTATTATGTGGCAAATGATGAATTGTAAAAAATTCCTATACCAGTTGTTAAATCAGTTTCTTGAATGATATATTTTCATTAAAAATCTCGAAATAGGCAATACAATCTATTCTTAATACGACTTATTAGGAAAAAAAAGTACTTCAATTATATTTCATTTTGAACCAAATTATTCACCCTATTTTAAACTTATTTTCAAAGGTACTCAAGTTGGCAATATTTGAGGGATTCTCAAAACGGCTACGAAAAGGGTTGAAAATATCATCTGGCTTCGAATGACAGATACAGTGTAATTTTCATTTCTCTCATCATTCACAAGGGTCTAAAATAGAGAAAATCTAAAATCGAAAAAATTCGATTATCTGATTTTTTGGTACTATCTCAAATGTTTATCAGACTAAGAATTTTGTGGATTAAATATTCTTTTTATACTTTCAAAGCATAAAAACAAATGAGTTAGAGTCAAAGGGAAAGAGACAAAAGGAGAATTGAAAATGTTGAAAAATAAAAGAAAACCTCATCCCTCCAAAATGTATCGATTATTGAAATAATATCCTTCACATGATACCTTTGATCATAACCAATTATTTTGTGTCGTTCCAGGGGCGTACCGAGGGCATTCTTCAGGGGGGGGGGGAGAAAACCAAAAATTGCCAACTAATTTTACAATTTTACCAACTGTTGACCTTTTTTTTTTTTTGCTCCACGAAAACAAGATATTAAATACGATGTACGTTACAGTCTTGTTAGTCTTCAAAAATTTAAAAATAGCTGTAATAATACTGCGCAAGTGGTCAAGTTTACCAACTTTACGCTAAAACTTCAAATTTACCAACTTTCCAAAAGCCAAGGGGGGAAGCTCCCCCTCCCCCCTTTCGGTACGTCCCTGTGTCGTTCAAAACAACAAAAAATTTCCAGCAGTGATTCTACTTTTTTTTTTTCATTTTTCCACTTTGATATTCCCTTAAACCCCTACTGAGCTTAATATCAATAACTGGCACTACAAAGTTATCAAAGACATCATGCATAATAGTGGCCTAACCAGAAATTTTTTTAGACGAGGTTTTACGAAATAACGTCTTTGTGATGAATCTGAGAGGCTGTCCTCCCCCCCCCAGCACAAATTTTTGTTATACGAGAAGAACAACACTTTTTCACAATTTTAAACGTACACTTGGTGACAATAAATTTTTTTATTCGTAAAAAAGGAAATACCTACCACTTATTTACCGCACGAATTTATTTTTAGTGCGTCAAGGCAAAATAAAATTCTTACAATTGCTTCAATCAAAATTCAAATTTAAATTGAGAAATTATCGAGCTCTCAGATTTGTTTGAATTAATGAAATAAGTAATAAAAAAAAAAAAATCAGGAATTTTCTGGCTACGCCAGTGGTGCACAGTAATTTCTGGTAAACGAAGTTCTACAGTGGATGGGCTCAAAAACGGATTTAATTTATTTATTTATATATTTCTCTTTACCTGTAGTGCACTCCAAGGAGCATTCACAAAGTCATATGTTGCAAAAAATATTAAATAACTATCAATACATGGCCCATGCATATAAAATATTTTAAATTACTACATTGTGAATATTGTTGCACCGTGTAAAACGCAATAGCAATCAACAATTCCCTGAGTTTTTTTTTTTTTTTAATTTTATTGAAATGAATTTTTTTAATATTCTGTGGAGGGAATTAAAAATTTTTGCGAACATAGTATCTATTATTAGTGTGATGAAATTTTGTTTACATTGGGTAAGCTGTAAATCGTTGCTATGCCTAGTGTCCATGTGTACTCTGCGTTAATATTAATTTTTTGTGTACTAGATCACATATATTCAGTATATAAAGAGAGGGGATTGTTAATAATTTTTCCGATATGAAAGTATCTTTGCAGGACTGTTTTTGGCCTAAATTGAACGTTATCCTAACACATCCTTTTTGCAACAGTAGACCTCACCTCTTTTGTATCGATAAGATTGATAACGGTATCCAGAGCACAATCAAATTATTCTAATACTAGTATTTTCAAGAATTACCTAAATATTCTCAGTTTGAAAATTTAAGTAATCTCTAAAAGTTATTATGAAAATTTCACCGTCTCAAGACTTCCTAAAATTCTAAATACAAAATCAGGAGCTCAAAATACCATCAACTGTTCGAAAAAAAATTACTATCTGGAAAAATTTGTGAATTTAATCCCCCAAAAAAATTAAACAAGTGCACAAAAAATATTTATACGTAATTAGGCACACATGATGTCCTCTCTCTCTCTCTCTTTCCAAAAACAACGACAACGAAATCTCATATTATTTATACGACCTTACATCAGTAACATAAAAATCTGCTGACCTCAATTAACGTTTTCATGAAGTGCCCATAATGCCCATAGATGAAGTGCTGAGTAAACTAATTTTTCCACAAAGGGCATTAACACTGCTACAGTGTGAGTTTTAACACGTTCATTTTAGCCGCGTTATGTACCTCATTGGAACAAGATGACGCTATTAAAACAAAGAAACCAACAATGTTCACCGTTTTGCACGATTTCACACGTGAAATGCTACCGTGAGCTTTGGGTCGCAGTGATTGCTAAATTTTAGTTTGCCTAGAATTAACCACGATTTATCCATGTATTCGACTCTTCTCACTCCTGGTGGAACTTAAGAATTTCATAATCAGTGGTAAACGAACAAACAGTTTCGGATATTCCACATTATTATGTAGGATTGAAGTAACATACGATAAGATAGGCTCCAAGTTTATTCGATTATTCGAGATGGAGGCGTGACAGAGGTCGGGGTGAACGAAATGACGATTGTTAAGCCGACTGTTAGCGCTTATGATAGCCAAATACCAAGAAGTGGCCAATAATATAAGTGTCAGCAATTTTTACAATAGCATACGAGTACGTACACTAGGTACTCGTTCTGCGGTATTTCATACGTCAAACCGCTAAAACGAATATTTACGATAAATGTGCGATTGAGGCGATTGCAAACATCGTAAACAGATCGAAACTCCTCTTAATGTTAGATTCAAGACTAAGCAATTTTTTCACCCCGAAGTCACACACGGAGGAGTATTTTCACATAAAATTCACCTCGGATCCTCAAATCAAATTTTATTCGTCCACGTTAAAATTTAATACCGCGAATTTTGACGTCACCAAAACATTACGGAACAATGCGAAGCATATCACGCCAGAATATTTTTATTGATCGTTTATCGCAGCACGTAATTACGAAATACGCGCTTTACACCGATACAATGGGAAATGGGCAACGATCGTAAACCAAATCGCCTTAAATAATTGTAGAGCCATCGCGTTACCGTAATAAAATTAAATATCGTCACAGAATCGATGCGCTTTGTTCCTAAGCTTCATAGCGCAGTTGGATTGAAATTTTCTTACAAAAAATAATAAATTAAAGCGGCTCTTTTGCCTTTGATAAAAAAAGACACAATAAACCATACACCGCACAAGCTAAAATTAATTACTAAAAAAAGGTCCACTACTCGCACATCTGGTCGAAAATACCTATTGCCTGAAAGGTTCGACGTGTACATACGAGTATAAAAAATCCAATATGACTTTGATATTAAAAGATATGCATGGGAAATTTTTATTACGTAGTTTTCTCGAACACGTGATCGAAAAGCTAAAACGGAGACTCGACTCGAGCATAAAACTGAGCAGCCTTCGCAAGATTCTTATAAAGACTTCATTATTTATCGCAGCAAAGCGCCAATAATGTTTGTTTATTCGACTCTGGTGTTGATTTATGACCAAAAAGGGAAGAGATGTCTAGTCGACTGAATGGTATTTTATTACTACTGAAGTATAAAGCGGTCAAGCGCGTCCATTTTAAGGTTTACTTCATGCGATAAGCGTGTATATGGTCAAGTTTACGGCATGGTTCAGGGTTTCGAAATTTAATTTTAAAATGTAATATTTCGATACTTTCAAAAAGAAAAATTCTTTTGAAATAATAAAGTAGAATTAAATTTAATTAAATTATAATATAATTATGAACGATAAAAAATAAGTAATTATTTTGAATTTAAATAGCTCACTAAAAAATTTTTTAGCATAAATTTTGAATAAAATTTCTTAATTGTTATTGCATGCCAATTCGAAAAAGAATTTTACCTACTCGTTCATGACCTTCGATTCCACCTATTCATTATGGGTTAGCTTTGCCACAGGGTAGAAGACCACTTTCATTTCTTCTCTTCAGACACCCTAAGTAAAGATCCTCTTAGTTCTATATTTTCAATTTTCGCAAAACATGGTCTACTCGAGACAATAAACGGTTTTCATAGTTCAACATCTCATGCAAAAGAGATTCTGACGAAGTCATAAATCGTTCAAAAATTGGAAAATTAAATTTTAATACAAAAAGGTCACCTGTTATCACTTAAAAAAGTATTTGAATCCATTTGAAAAATTAAAAAAAAAAAATATATATATATATAAAAGTATTTTCAAAAAGAGTTTATGCCTTTTTGGAGGTGTATGATGCTGGCAATTAGAAAAAAATATAAACACTCATGTCACGTTACTGGAAATGCTTTTTTAATTGAGGCTTGTTCAGGTTCGCCTACAATACATCTCGGCACCGTAGCCAGTTCTCCTCATTCCAAAGACATTAGCGCTATCGCCTTTTCAATAGTTTTATTATTTATATTATTACTTTGAAGGGTGAAACCGAATCTTTTACTTTTTTGAACTTATCCATCCAAAATGTTCTGTTTGGTCTAGAAGTATACCTTGAAGAGATAATTTTTACTTCACTGAGTAAATTTGAGCTCCTAATTTCGTAATTTAAAATATGATGAAGGAACATGGCCGCCATTTACTCCCTTCTATTTCCTGAGCTTTGGATTTCGTATACTAAAGTAACTCTATATTGAAAGTATCCATAGTAAAGATATTTCAAGAATCTCTCGTGAATTTTTTCAATTTTAACAATATCCTTTTCAAGCTAGGAAAACCAAATTGAACCCACGAATTTCAAATGGAAGCATACTAAAGAACTAATGGTAGTTTTAATGATGTTTTTATTTTTTATCATATGAAAATTACCTCAAGTAATTTCCCTTCCAAAAGCCTTTCTTTGCTCTAACTCCCTTCTAAATTCATTTGAAAAGCTAAAATCAAAATAGGTTAGTCATTTGGGCTCATTTGATCATATGAAATCACAATAAAAAATTTTCTACCTCGGTAACCGCTCCATCTCTCCTCCAATATCATGTGGGGAGATGAATTTGAAATATATTATTAGGTACCTTTTATCCTCAAGAATCATTAATTACATTTTTACTAATTTGGGGCTCCTTTGATAATCTGCCATTATGGATTGATTTTGACCACAATTCAAGAGATTATATTCTAGCGACCAAAGTGTGACTTCTCTAGGTGAATTTGGTGAGAAAATATGGAATATTAAAATTCATGACTCAAATCATTCAAAAAGCTGTTTCTTACTCCACCTCCCCTCCAAATGCACTGGCGAAGTTGAAATTTGGTTATGTTGGAGTCAGTAACTTACTCTCTCATATGAAATCAAAACAAAATCGTTGAGCTATTTGCCTCTTCTCCAGCTTCTCTCAAAAATCAAGTAATCCACGATTTTGAATTATATCGAAAAACAAAAAATACCTTTTCTGCATTTTCAAGTCTCTCAACAAATTTTAAGCGATTTTCACCAATACCCGCCGGTGCTATGCTTGTAGAAAGAATATAAATATAAATAAATATCGTGCGTCCGATTGAACCCCATACAGCCAAGTACCAAATTCCCTTTCATTATAGTTCAAAACACATTCGTATTACATCGATGGCTATAAATGCATTTGATTGATTATGAAAATAGAAATCAGTGTTGGTATATCTATTTGACTGTTCATTAGAACAGAATTTGGGGCTTTGCCTGTATGCGGTTCAATCGGACGCATAGTATACCACAAAGTTGGCCATTTGCCAGATGACTACAAATGGTCTGAAACACAAAGATTTGAAGACCCCACGCTCCCCTGACCACCTTTTCAAATCAGGTAGGCAGTAATAGCCTATGTTTTTATTAAAAACTCAGCTAAAAAGGACGAGGAATGCAGCAAGGGACATGGCGTTTTTTTAGATAGGTGTTCAACTGTTTATTACAGATATAATGTGAATATGATTGTGAATTTATTTTGCATCTCAAATGGTTTCCAAGCCTTCATTAAATTACTAAAATTACAGTAACAATGACAAATATAGTTTTTACGATAATTTTCGTTTCATATTGATCCAAAAATTTTTAATTATAAATTTTGAGATGAAAAATAAGTTCATAATAGAAATCAACGTCCTTGAATACTTATTTAGCGAAATTTTACACATTGTGATATAAGCACTATAAATCGTCGAAGAAATTTTAGGATGCTTCGACCTTCCTATACATGGCGGGGGAGAGGGATGGGCTAGGGTGACAGGTTGCTCCTGAGCCCGGATTTCGGAGAGGGAAAAGAAATTTAAATTTTAGATTAAAAAAATTTTCACATCTTTAATTAGATTTTTTTTAATTGTTCCAAAATTTTTATTGAATTTAAGAAAAAATTGAAGAGGAGACCAAAAAATTATTCTCTCTTCAGAGCTAATTCTGGTTCTCCTAAACCCAAGGCTGTATCCAGAAATAGGAAAATATAGCGGACCACCGAGAAATCTCATTTTTAATGGCCCATTTAGTATTAATCGACTTAATTTTTTATCTCATTCTTCAAATTATGGATTTATAGAATTTCTTTTTTTTTTTTTTTTTTTTAATCAAAGTTCGGAAATTAAAATGGCCTAATTTTTACATTAATCGGCCCAAATACTTCGCGGCCCACCGAGATTTTCTCGGTTACTCGTCTGCTGGGTGCGAGCCTGCCCAAACCTGCTAATAACTATGATTAATAATTTAAATGACATTAAACAATTTCAAATCAACATAAAATGCAAATTACCACAAAAACATTTTTTTTAATTATTACATTAATTTTAGTCATTCGTGGGGTGCTTAAATGGTTTGAGAATTTGAAAGTGAATTTTTTTACTTTTCAACGAAAACTAATTCGTAAAAAAGTGAACGAAATCAAAGACCACGAAGCCAAATATACGATTCTCTATAAGAAACAATCGTTTTAATTCGCATATTTTGTAGCGAACTCAAAGTGTACGAAAAATACCAACCAACTAGCTATAGTCGTTACTGCAGTCGATGGCCAGAAATCCAATTAATGCTCCATTCTGGTCATTTACAGTTCGACGCGCACGAATACCAGCTACCAGTTACCGAATACGAAGTCGTAAATTTTACCAGAATTCATATTTTTTTCTCAATAAATGTCACATTAGAGTTTTTTGTAAGTTTTTTTTTTTTTTGGTTCTATATTAAAAAACAAAAAAGAACTAGTTTCGCGTTTTGCTCGCGCCTTTTTATATTCAACTGGAAGCTGGTACGTGACTACGTTATAGGTTCAAATTTCACAAATGTATTTTTTATCGTTTATAACTTTTTCCATTTCCTCTTTCATTTCCGTTCTTATACGAGAAGCAGTGAAGTACTGGTATGGTAATGAATGAAAAAAAAGTGAGAAATTTAATGCCAATCGGTTATGGAAAATGACTCACGTGGTGACCTTTTCTTATTCGGGTTGTAGCTAACAAAAACGACCTAGTATTTGACAATTTATATAATAAGGTTGATTAAGTCATAGAAGGTCATGGATTTACCTCTTCGAGACCAGTTGTGCAGCCAGGGTTTGTAGTCAAACCTATCACCCTTCTTACCCTCCTGACTTTGCTCAAATGGGCAAACTTTTTCAATAAGATTTAGACACCAACTATACCTTGCCTCTGGCCTGAGCGACAATTCCAGACACATTAAGCAAGAAAAATAAAATAATTATATTAATTTATTGAAGTTGATAAATTAAATATAATAATTTTTTTTTTTTTGAGAAAAAAATTGATTGGATAAAGTAGATACAAAAACGTAATTAAATTTCATTCGTTATTATAAGTTAATTTTATTTTAAATCTGAATAATTAAAATTATTATAAAATGAATTTAAATAATCACCAGCGATTTCTATAAATAATCTTTAGTCAAAGTTACACCCAAAATGGGAGCACAATGGGCTATAAATGGCCAAAGTATATGAAACTGGCACTACCCATATGAACCTGAACCGGATCACTCAAAATGATCAACATTTTTTGAATATTTATCCACCAAGTAAAACTAAATTACCTTCTTGCCCTCCGTACACAGGAACCTTCCTTCATCGTTCATCGTCAAACCGAATACCAGTTCAACATACAACCCTACTACGCACCACCATCCGGTATTCCGCAGTCAACAATGAAACGAACCCTCGAACAATACCGATTCGCTCGTAAAACTACCAATAAACCACGCCACATCGAACCGGTTCTTCACCACAATTACGTAATCTCTTAAAAATAAACACTTCGTAAAAACAAATGGTGTTGAATATTATTACCAATAAACGTTAATGTAGGTCTACATTCTGAATTGGAACTACATTTTTGTTTTTAATACGGCGCACTCGTGCGTTTAATCTGGGCATCGCTTTTAGGGCAAAGGAAATTTGATGATTTAGGTATCGCTGAGCAATGGGTTTTCTTGAAAATATAATGCTTCATTGAATATCATCACCCCCTCACTTTTATTCGCTGATAACCTTAAATGGTTATGTAGGTAATTGGGTCGTTTGTTCGGCGTTTGATTAATTTCGCACGTGTTCAATTCAGGATGAGGTAATATTTGCTATAGATATTTGTCCATTGTGTACAGTCTTTAGTTCGATGAAAATGTGAAATTTAATGTATGATATTGGGAGTACCAATATCGCCGAACAACGTAATGCGGATATGTATTATCATAGATGAAACATACATAGATAGCCCACCGTACGTTTAATTTTTATCACTCAAAAACTGAGTTGGAATCGTTTTTTGCTAATATCTTAGAAACAATTCAAGATATAGGGCTTGCAAATGACTCATTTTAAAGAGATTGGAATAGAGAATCATTTAATTTTTCTAAAGTTACTCCTGTCCGTTTACTTTTGCAATTAATTTCGAAAAAAGATTTTTTTACTTCACTATGAATTATCTCAAAAAGTAAATCAATAACGATTGTTTTTTAATAGTGAAACACATTCAGAATTTTATGCTCTTTCGAATGAGCTACTTGTAAAGTTTCTATCTATATTCTTTCTTGTGATATTTGCAAAAAACCAAGCAATAAGTCTAATTTATTCTTAGTACTGGAGCTCATTCACAGAGAGCGCTCTAAAAAATGAATTAGTTTTATTAAAATAACTCGAGACTCACATCGATGGCAATAATATTTTAGTATTGAATCATGTATAAAATGTTAAGCTCTTTGGAATAAGCCATTTCCGAACACTCTAACTCAATTTTTTGCCTAGATATTAATAAAAAACTTTCTGGCTCCTTTTTCAACATTTATGAGTGATAAATTCGATATACTGGTGGGCTATCTACGTATGGTTAATCTATGGTATTATTCAAAAAAAAGTCATCACGCCTTAAAATCATTGTTTACACCGAACTGAGAAAATGATGAATGTCAAACGCCTAGGTAATACAATTTTGCTGAGTTTACAGGTCAAAAACACTAATCCAGAAGATGAAGATGGGAGTGGGGCTCGAGGTATAGAGCAAAAAAGTCTGTAAGCAGTTTAGAAATGAAAATAACGCTCTGAGGTGACCTCCACAATAATATAAAATCATATTAAGTATTCTGCTAACAGAGACAAAATTTTTGAATTTCTAAAAAAGACAAAACTACTGAACAAAATATGCAGATGAAACTGACGTAATAGTCATAGTAACTCTAGATACCAGCATGAATAATAATACAAAATAAAAGAAATGAAATGAAAAAATAACCCTATTAGTGAATTCAAGTAATAAGCTTCCACTTGCATAAAAATCGGTCAATTTTTTTAAATTTTTTTTGTTACCTTATTATACTTTTTTTTTCACTTACCTATCCAACTCTCTATGATTTCAACCATATCCAAATTTAGATTAAAGGTATATCGTAACAATATATTATCATGGGCAAAATGTCGAAACCATTTTTATTTACATCGAAGAGTATAATGAATTTTTCAAATTGGCATTTCTATCGTAACATAGCTTCTTTTATTGAAAAATGATAAAATTTCACATACTGCTCGTAGATGGTCCAAACGATATATGTTCCCGTCCTTCTCCTTTTAACAAATGTCATAAAATAGTTAGAACTATCCAACAACAGTAACAACTTTACAAGCTACTCGCAACTGCTGAACTCATACTATTTATCTCACATTTAATGGAATTTGGCGAATTCGACTTTGGGACAGTATTTTGAAGTAGTAGGTATGCAAAACTACTCGTATAATTACATGTAAGCTTATTGAAGAGCACTTCTCACATTTCAGCGACAAGTACTGCTGTAAATGAAGACTCTGGTTCTTTGATAAGAGGAAAATTCTGAATGGAGTCATGTATAGTCATAATTCCTAGAGAGCTCAACATTAATACTTTGGCTGAAATGATGATGCAATGCTAAGGATAATGTTGCAACAAAAGAATTTTAAAGTAGAAAAATCTGAAGGAAAGGTCTGAGAAGAAACGAGCCATTAACGCAATCTTAGTGACATCTTAGAACAATGGAAAATACTAGAAATCAAAATAACGATACAGGAGCAACTGTGGTGAGCCTCGATGGTAGCTTTGAACAACATTTTAGATAGCAGAAACCACTGGCATACGTTTAAATAGTAAAACCATCTCTTAGGTACTTGAACAAGATCCAAATAATAATCAGACTAAGCATTTAGGTGCTGGCAGTAAGCATTACCAACTGAGATACCATATAGAATTTCATATCACGTTATTGCGTAAATCAAGAACAAATGAAGTTCTAACAGGCCATATGAAAGCTAAACAAACGTTTTTATATGCCAGGAGTAGTACATATAATAATCCTTATTCGCAAATGAGGAAAATACAAGAAGGAACCACGAATCACTTATTTTGGTACTGCCCCGGCTCAGGAGAGGACAGAAGTAAATATTTCGCGAGAAATCGAAAGAGTTAGAATATATCATTTGGTACATCAAAATGGGACAGCTATAGGTAACATTTGACTAAAACATTGTCCTAACAGTTTTCATATTAGCCCTCTGATGGCACACATAAAAGTATTTTAAATTAGAAAATAAAAATTGTGCCGAGTCGCTCAAGAAATTGAAATATAATATATTATCATGATCGTTGAAATGCAGAATTCCATTACAAAAAAATTGCATAATATCAAAATTGAAGGGGCAGCATACATAGGATAGAATAGAACAATTTTTGAAAATTTATAGCCCTTCAATATTGAAGATAGGCAATTTGTTCTTCTATGTTTTTTCTTGCAAATCGTTCGAACTACAACATAGCATGGTTTTATTTTCAACTTTTGCGATCTGAAAAATGCAACGAATAATTTACATAAAAATTCAGAAGTAAATCTGCCCCTTCAAAAATTGATGTATGCAACTAACACGATTCCCAAACTGAAGAAATTGTAGCAACGTTCAACTATGAAGGGTGCACAGGGATGAGTAGCCGGTTACGCCGGAGTGCAGCGAGTTTGTATTACCGATGGGTGAAATTCACCCATGTGTGCCAATTAAGGGTTAGTTAAGCTCCAAGGGAGATGTCAGGTGACTGATACAGTGATACATACGCAATGGTGAGTCTATGGGTAAACTGGATATGATCTATATTCACAGCCAATGAGCATGAAGTAAGTAGTACCATTCGGTAAAACTTGAACCTGCCCCTTCCTCTTAACAACCTCAGACTTCTGATAAACAATGTTATCAAATTTATCATCAACTGATGAATAAATCCATTGATAGTTGAATTACATCACTATGACCCTATGTTCACATCTCATACTCGAAAAATGACCAGTCAATTTGAAAGCGAAGAGGCCTAACGGATTATCTAGATAGCAAGTGGCAAAATTCAATGCTAAGTGACATACTAGATCGATTTCTACCTCTGTTCAAAAAATTTTATCATCAAAATTTAAAGTTGATGCAAACAAAATATTTAAGGAATGTTTGGTTCAAAATCTCCCCCACACTCCACTTGAATTTTACATTTTATTCTCAAAATTCATGCACCAAGACCCTATACGACGTATACGTAGATGATACGTTTACGTATATACAACATCAGCGCGACGTGTTAAGAACATACAAGATTGAATTAGACATTTCATTGCAGAGACGTGGTACTACGCCAGTGTGCGAAATAAAATACCTCAGCGTAATTATTCATACGAAATTGTCACGAAATAAATAAAGCATAGGCAGTTTGGTACCTACTTTGCGTACACGATAGTAATAGGTATTCTATGCTAAAACTTACTAGATAAATGATCGATATTAACATGATCTTCGTGGCTAGGTGTCGTATCGATTTCTTGTTTATCAGGCAATGATGATAATGACAAAGAAGTATCATCTGCTGAATCCACCTAAGTAAAAAAAATCCCATCAGCCATCACGTTCATTAGGATCTCGAGTTTCTATTTTCTCGTAAATAAATCCACACCCTTGTTCTACAAATATATCTTATCATTTGTACCAATGAAGCGAATAGACGCGCGAACATGAATCGAGAAAATAATCAATTGCGATACCGTACATCAGCCACGCTCAATAAACCGCTACAATAATTTACCTACCTAATTTAATGATGCGTAATGCATCGAAAAACATTACTTTACAGCTATAGGCGAAAGCTTATATTTCATATGGTACACGTTAATTGGAAAAATTATAACACGCAGTTTATACGTATAGTACTTACCGCGTCATTTGAATGCAGATTTTTTTTTTAAAGTGGAGAACTTGAAGAAAAAGTAATTGCCAAATGATCTTCAGAAAATGTGAAAAAAATTTCAGCCATCTAAATTGATGGTGAAAATTTGCTGAACTAAGGTTAAAGCTTTCAAAAAAATCATTTTTGGGCAATTTGAAATTTTTTAGCATTCAAAAGTCAACTACATTCTTTCATATGAAGACCGAAAAAATTTTTAACCAACTATTTTTTTCAAATTCAGAAGTTCCAAACTTTTTCAATTATTTTTTGAATTAAACCATATAAACTTCGAATTTTATTGATTTATTATTGTAAATTTTTATTATAAATAATAAATGGGTAATTAATAAGTCATTTATTCGGTAAGGCTTAATTTGAGCACTCAACACTCAAAAGACAAAATATGCTCGATTTTAACTCACAGGGCTATTCAAATATGAATACTATAGTCGTATTTTGAAACCTCCTGTGAGGTAAAAATCAAGAATATTGCTCTCTTGAATTTTGAAGACCCAAATCAAGCTTACACTGTGTGCATGCGATGAATAAATTACCCATTTTCATTTATTATTCTTTTGTGAAAGTACACCAAATTAAACGTTTTTGAAAACAAACAAAAAAAAATTGTCGAGTACATATTTTTTGGTCTTTAATATTGCAAAATGTGACTTCAAAATGAAAAATAATTTACAATTACTTAAAAATAATTTTATTTTATTTCAAATTTTTGAAAACTTTGGCCTCATTTTGGCAACTGTTCCCCCATCAAACTGAGGATTAGAATTTTTTTCATGTTTTTGGAGAGTTAGTAGCTATGTTTCTCGTCACTCTTTCTTTAAAAAAAAACAGATATTCGGATATGGGCTCACACTAATCTAAGTAGCGAGTAAAAGTACTTCAACGTGAATCCTCTATTTTACATTCAGTACCTGTCTTATTTTTAACCCACAGAGCCAATGGACTCCATTACAGACATTTATCATAGTTTACTTTATTTTCATTTTTATCATTTTAGTCCAGATATATGCAGGACCTGTTAAGGGGGTCCGAAAATACAAATTATATAGTTTTAAAAGATTTCACATTGTAATTAGATTTTTTAAATCAAAGAATCCGTAAGTTACTTTTACTTGGTTGGAAGTAATGTCACAAGCGATTCCCAACCAAGTAGTTTCGTGTGCGGTAGAAGAAATTCCCGCAGACCAAAAAAAAAGGAGCAATTTGAAAAAAAAACATTCAAATGTATTTATTAGACATCATGAGATAATAGATTTGCATTCGTTTTTATATTATGAATTTTTTTTTCAAATTAAATTCATAACTATAATTACTAAGTCAATCTTGCATCCAGACAATTCCAATTTATCACTTTATACTCCAGTAGGATCAATTCACTAAATTTACTCGAGGCTTCTCAATAAGCTGCTTCTAGCAATCATATACCCAATTCAATAGGTATTACAATTTAAACTGCGTAAAGCTCCAAGATGAACTCTAAAGGAGCTATATACATATATCTCGATATTTCGATATTTCAAACCCATCACTAAATAATTAAAGATTCCAAAGCACCTTTTCTATACACATGAGCCATAGCTTATCTAAGTAAGAAAATACAGAACTTTAGTTCATTGAAGCACACTTATTTTCTCAATTAAAAACACGATAAATGCAGTTCTTGAGTTTCGATTTCAAATATTCCAAGAATGTGTACATAGTATTTACCTACACCCATATCTAAAATTAGGCTCTTAAATATTTCATAACTTAAATGCTTCGTTATAGGAGACTAGCTGACTGCGAATTTTATCAACCTTTATCAACCTTGTGCTCCAGACGAGAATCGAATATCGTTACACTTATTTTATCATTCGATTAAATTTCTTATATAATGAAATTTAGATAAGTATTAACCATACACGTGAAACACCCTCCGTATTGAAACATTTTGCACGTTATAATATTTTCATTTTTCAATTAACTTTCTTACACAAAGAATGTAAAATTTATTAGAATAATTTTTTTGTCAGTTTGGAATAATAATCACAATCAAAATTGGGGTCTTTACAAATATCAATTGTTTTTCAAACACACACTTAAGTAAATGCATTAATGTACTAATTTTTTATTTATACCCTTAATACCTACTATGCATGCTTATAAAATCTAGAATAATTATATTCAATTACGCCAAAAAAAATAATAATAATAATAATAAATTTCACTATACGTTACTAAATAAATACGTAGTGCTGTTGAAATACGATTAAAAAATTTTTACTGCAAAATATTAATTAACAAATTTCAATAAATACAGAATATTTAAATTATTAATTTAATTTATGTTTTTTTCAAGTTATTTTACTTTTTTTTATTATTACGTTATGAATAAAGAATATATTATACTCGTGCAAAATAGATGGACTTATGGTGGTAAATCATAACTAGAAGCATTCCCTATAGAAAAAATTACAACCAAAAAGTATATAACAACTTGACAATAAAATGTAAATTAAAGCATTTTCATCACATAATATGAAACGAAAATTGTCAGTTATTTAAACGAATTTCATAATAATGTACGAAGTAGGTATGGATTCATAAAAAAAAAACATACCATAAACCCAATTTCTTTTTTCCAAAAAAAAAAAAAAATTATTAATTAAAAAAAAAAAACTTTTTTCACTTTTTCCTTTACTAAAGTCTACTTGATGTGGCTTCTCTGGCCAAGTAGCTGTGCTGTGCGCATAAAGCACAAAAAAGTATACCTATGTTTTTCATTGTATTTTTTAAGCTCACTGTTACCATTACAATATGCGAGTAAGTTCAACGAAAAAAAAATTATCTAAATTGTCCTTGTAAGCATACATCTTCGATATTAAATTAAAAAGCAATAAAGAAACGCTCAATTATGCTGGAAGAAAAAAAAAATTTCATCAAAATCACATTTTCATGTATTAGAAGAAAGCAAAAATTCATCTCAATTATTATTTCTTTCTCTTTACTAAGCATATTTGTTATAAATCTTTTATTGAAATTTTTTATTCATTTCTTCGCATTTATAGTTTATTATTTAAATTAATAATTTCAATGAAATAAAAATTGTTAAAACATATATGAGGAGAAATTATTGAACAGCAAGTATTTAGGGAGTGGAACAGAATTTAAGATGGCGTTCCTCCTTGTAATTCAAAATTTTAGTGCAGAATTCTTGAAAAATAAATTTAATGGATATATCTACAGACAATATGGAGTGAACATTGAATTTTCTATTTTCTTTTCATCAAATTTTTTACAATTTAAATCTCAGTTCACATCGAAGAAAGAATTTGAAAAAATGATAATTTTTTAATTTCAATATTGCTTAACATGTTTTCTGTTAATAAAGAGCATCATTTTTTTTTCATCAATTCTTTTCAAAAAAAGCCTTGCGGAAAAATATACTTTTACCAACATCGAAAGGTACAGATCACACAACTTAAAATCTTTCAGACGAATTGCACGGACAAATAAAATGAAATAATAAAATAACCCGTACTCACTCCATGATCCGGTAAATGATGGGATATTATCTCTAGAGATTCATTAGTCAAATCGGAAGAAGATGGTAAATAATTAGCGGACGGTTCGTCGTGATACTTTCCATTAAATGAATGCAACATTTCGCAACACTCGATATATCATATATCACGCATAAAAAAAACAATCATGCCGCCAAAATTATACAGACCCTTCACAAAGCGCGCCAAAGTTTTCAAAACTCAAAAAACAAACCATACGATCGATTAAATTGAAATTATAAAATATAAATAGATTATTTTCAAAATACCTATGCAAAAAATTGAAAAATTTTTAAAAACAAATTCGCCGTGAAGGAAAAAAAACAAACAATCAAACGACTGGAATTAGCGGTCAAAAATACTACTCGTACACACTAAGAACCGCTCAATGTAAAAATGTTCTATGCAAACGCATTCGTTTACGTCGAAGAATGCATTCGATACAGCGGCGCATGCGTATAAAACCACGCCTCCCTTTTTCAAATAATTCTTTCTCATCTCCAATTGGTATGGTACGTAAAGCCAAAAACACGATTCTCGCCTTTCATTGGAGGACGCGCCAATTTACTTGTAATAACTAATCAGCATGACCTTTCGAAATCATGAATCAGCGTAGCAGACCAGCGGTGTATTCTGGCGATGAATTAGAACACAGTACGTTACGTAATGTATTTCGCAGATTTTTGCGCTTGATTGATGATACGATTTTTTTTCAAATGACCGAGGGTAATCCAGTCACATCAAAATAGGATTTCAAATTAAAACCGTTTGGTTGACGTTTAATTTAAAATGGGTTTAGTGGTTTATCTGTCTGTCAAAGTAAACGTAAAGCGAATGGTAGCGGGTACAGGTGGACGTTAATTTCTCCAAAATGTTCATTTATAAGCATGAGCAATGTAAACTGAAAACTGAAGCAAATGTTTTTAATTGGTGAGAATCAAAATTACTTCCTCATCCTCTTCTGCTTATATATGACAAATAATATTTGATGAACTCGAGCAGATACCTTGCACGAACCAGTATGTCAGCAAACGCAACATATTATGCCAAAAATGGCATATTCACAACAAAAGTATTCAAAAGACAATCAGTTCTAGAAACGGCATCATGAAAAAAAAATTGGAATAGAACATTAAGCACACAAAAAATCAACTAAAACCTATAATAGGTATTATGTGTCAGAAATATAAATTTATACCAATATATTTTTAATTCAATAACACATCCTAGGGAAATTATGATGACGAAAAAATAAAATGAAAAAATAATTTCCTGCCATACAATAGGTCATTTATTTTGATTTTTGGTTATCCTGAAGCAGTGGAGCCCAGAGGTTTGAAAAATAGGGTTGCGAAACTTATAAAGGGCCCCCAAATTTTCGTCAAAAGGGCCCCATTTTTTTTTTTTTAAGTCTAACAAGTTTTCACTGAGTGTGAAAAATTTTTACAGACTTGTTTTCTCAATCTAGTACATCACGTCACTTTCAACATTATTAAATTTTCTGCTGTACTACTCTTTTTATGAACGAATTTGAAAGGGTCTCTCCTGATAAGATAGTGAAAATGACCCTTGACCCAAATTCGGTCACAAGTCGTCCTAAATGTTGCCCTCGATAAAAAAAAACTCTCCTAAAAAATTTTTAACCCCATGTATCGAAAATTCAACATTTTTTTACTCCGAATAGGATAGATGAAAAATTTTGAAATTTTCACTGTTGGTGGGCAGTACATAGGTACATTTGTGGAAATTTTTTCAAATTTTTCGATTCGTATTTTCTTGAATTTTTTGAGCTTTGAAATTTATTGTGGTTTTTTAGATGGCTTATCTAATGCTTCTTTGTCATTCTCTTCTAAACTTATACTAGCCAAATTCAGACAGGTTATTCCTAGGCAAGTTCCGCACACACTTGAACGCCGTTCCCATTCAGAAGCATCTTTTTTTTTTCTCCGAGTTTGGATTTGATGATACACTCTAAATGAATTAAATTTGGCCACATCTTCACTATAGGTGGCAATGATTCATAATTGGCAAATTGTAATGAAGGGCTTGAGCCCATTGAAATGACTAAACCAGCTGCATCTTTAACATTACTGGAAAATATTTCATGTAACTGCGGAAAAGGATGTGGAGGAAATGCTTGTAGTTGTAGAAAAAATGGTATTCAGATGCAAGTTTTTTTAAAGTAATAATCACAACTTTTTTGAACATATTTGTTAATTATTATTGCGTGATGTTTCATGCCTAAAATGTTCAATTGTGTAATTAAAAGGATCCCCTACCGCACCTATGGTCCCTACAAAAAATGTACGCATGACGGCAAAGCAATATGTCACAGGTTAATAAATATTATACTTCATATTCATTAAATTCTCCAAAATGATTTTACTTGAGTATTGAAGAAAATCTAGGGACTTAATAACAGTTGAAGTTGAGCAACTATCAACTTCGTCGGCACCACCTCAAAGAAAAACAAAATCGGTGAAAATTTCAAAATAAAACGTTCTTTGATTAAAATTTTTTTCATATCTGAAACAGGAAATTATGTAATATAATTAAAAGGACCTCCCTATCGCACCTATGGCAGCTACCAAAAATGTACGTATGACGACAAAGTTGTAGTAAATTAAGTCTACTGCATAGAAATTACAAAATTGTACAAAGCATTTTCCCAGCTAAACTGTTATTCGCAGAGATAATTTGAAAAACTGTTTTATGAGGGGAATGAGAACAAGGGGAGGGGCACAATTTGGAAACAGAAAGTTTTTATTTTGATTCAACACCTTTGTGCACACTTGATGCAGTTCACATTGTCAACTTTCATCGCCTACTAATGGCTATTATAATGTGTCCCTCAAAACCCCTCTTCTTCAGGATCACCCCCAGCTGTACCTACGACACCTACAAAAAACCTATGGAAGCAAAGTTGTAGCAAATTGCGTCTGCTACAAAATTGTACTGAACTATTTTCCCACTAAAACTCATATTTGGGGAGATATTTTGAAAAAAAAAAAAAAAACATTTTGAGGAGGGGTTTGTCCCCCTGTGGATTAAGCTCGTGCTCTACCAATGGGACTTTTAGTATGTTGTTTGCGAACGCATTCCTTACATTATGCGTCAAAAAAATCTTTGATGGGAATTTTTGCCGTACTTCGACTATTTTCTGTCTAGATTTACTGGATTATTTATTGCTCTCACATTTCGGGAATTCCAGAACGTACCGTACACTCTGCAGTATAATATAAATAACCAGTAAATGAATATTGGTATCTGACTACAAATCTGTACACGATCAAGTTATAAACTCTTCTTATGTTCTAATTGAACTCAACTGGAATATGTCTCTACACTATTCATATATACTTTAAAAAGATATTTTATTCATCAAATTTTATTTTCACGCATTCAAAAATAAAGTTTGGGGCTCAAACTTATTTAAGGGGCCCCGCATACTAAAGGGCCACTAGTGCATCCGCACCCCGCACCACGTCTGTGGGCGCCACTATCTGAAGTTTATATTTTACCATTATACTACAAATTATAAATCAAAACACAGGAAAAATTAATATAATTTATGCACATATTTGATACTTCCTGTAAAACAAAAAGTATACCATAATTTTCATCTTTAAAGTTTTTTTTTAATACATTTCTGATGAGAGACCAATTTGGAGATTGATGATGAAATCAACTTATATACCTTTAAGTACACGTAAGGGTGGGCCGAATTTCTTTTCTTTTTTTTTTCTTCTTTTTTTCTTAAGGTGAGACAGACCACTTATAGTCTAAAAAAAACTTTTTTTTCATTGCATAGAGCACTGCAAATATAATTTTGTATGAGATGACTGACACCTACTATCATAAAAAGACCTCAGACTGAGAAATACCTGGAATTTATCATGTTACAATCTCAACCTTAGAGAAATCAAATGCCTTTTCAAAACTTTTGGCATTGTGAGTCCAGGGCCTTCCAAATCGCGCTAATGTTGGCACTTGTGAATGGCATTTTTGAGGGACAGTTTTCTAGGATCAATATAGTAAGATGTATTCCGTGTATTCTATCATAATAAATCTACCTACTTGTTTCAATTTGAGCAGCCCGAAAAATGCAATGCGTTAATAAAATCATTCGTATAGCGAGTTTAGTGCCTTCCACAATGCGCAAACCTTAGAGCATGTGAACTGTATTTTTGGGGGAGAGTTTCCCAAAATGAAAGTAGTTAGGTGTACCCCTTGTATTCCATAACAAGAAGTCTTGTCAAGGTGTTTCAATTTTGAACACCAGAAAAATCTTTTTATTTTTCACTTGACTTTACTACTGAATGAATCTTTGTGAGATTGTTTTTGACCATTTACTGCCACTGTTCAATTTCTCGAGTATTTCATCTATTTTTTATTTCACACCTCATCACAACTTCTACGGAAATGATACTATGCTGGTGCCCACCACTGTATGTATTCAAAATTATCTTTGGCTTCAAAAAGCTCTTCTCAAAAATTTATTTTTCTGTCTTCTTGTATCTTTTCCTCACGAACTGTACAAGTTATATATCTGTGTATAAAAAATTCATTCAGTAATTCACTGGTGTTCACTCTACAAAAGAGATGAGAAGTTTTTTTGAAATATCAACTTTCGAGAAATCTACTGTGAGAAATATAGAATTTGTAATGAGTCATCACGGGGACAAAATTGTAATTTTCCAAAAATCTCCCATTTACTTATAGAGCCTATACTTTTTTAAATATGACGAAAAAAGGAAATTAATTGCACGCTTAGTTTTTGAGAAAAAAACACACCTAACTAAACAAATTCAGTACAATTATGAGATGTTTTTTTTTTCGTCTTTCTAAAAAATCAACTTTGTGTTTCAATAGTGTTTCAGTCTATCATCATGTGAGGTATTTGTTTTGACTCTGCGTAAAGTAAATGTAATTTTTCTCTTAAATTATGACTTTTCGATTTAAAAAAAAAATACATTTCTGAATTTTTCATATTAAGGAATTTCTCAAATTTAGAGGGAATGAAAATATCGTTGACATTCCAAATTCACTTGGAACGCTAAAATCAGAATAGGTTAGTCGCTTGGGCTCATTTCATCGCATGAAACCGCAACAAACAATTTTCTACCTCGATAACCGCTCCTTCTTTCCTTCAGCATCATGTATTGATGTATGGAGGTGAATATGGAATATACTATATTATATTAATTACATTTTTACCAATTTGAAACTCCTCAAGCTTTCCTCAAATTATGATAATCCGTCATTTTGGATTGATTTTGAACTAAATTCATGGAGTCATATTCCAGGACCAAACTTACCCTACAAACAAAGTTTGAACTTTCTAGGTCGATTTGGTGAAAAGATATGGAACATTCAAGAAAATTCACGACTCAAAACCTTCTCAAAAAACAGTTTTTTGCTTTAACTCCCCTCCAAATGTAATAAGATGTGGATATGTTAGTGTCCGTGACTCATTTTCGCGAGTAGACGCCATCTAGTATTCGTGATCATGGAACATTTTTTTCATCAAAAACTTTACATTTCAATCCAAATAAAATAAGAAAACAAAACAAAAGACTTGTTATCTAAATGAAATTACAAAAAAAAAATCTTCACTAGAAAAACAGACATCATGACCAATAGCGAACACCATTGTTTTTTTCTTACATTCATTCCTCCTACCCTTCCACAAAATGTCTTACCTTATCTTGGCTAGATGGGAAGAATACTTCATTTTTCAAACTATCTCAGACGATATATATGTCTAATTGTCTAATACAGTCCTGAAGACATTTCATTAACACAAGCTGGTAATAAATGTTGCTAACCGCCAACTCCTCTAAATATGGCACTGAAGCTAACTCTGTCCAAGCGCCATGATAAGTAAATAAGTATATGTCGATAGTGGTATTGAATTCCCGAACTGGAGAACCCGTTTTATTACAACCTCCATCATGAAATTCGCGTAATAAAAATCTAAACTCCATTTCGTTCGATGAATTAAGTACAGCAGGTGTTTGTATTAACGCATTTCAGTGGAATGATGGATAGAAGACGAGGGGTTGAAGCGGGTAATCATTTAGGATTGGTGGACGAAACATAAAATATGTAATTTTAAATACGAAGAAACCCATATCGATATAGGTACTAGGTAGGTAGTCGAATATCACCAATGGAAGAAAACGATGATGAATCGAGTTTCCTGTATCAATTGATTCGATGACTTCTTTATTAATTAAATATCGTGTTTATTATTATTCACTAATATTTAGTCTATCTATATTAATTTACACGTTATTTATACTGACTCTTGACATGTTATCATAGTGCGGGAGTGTTTCAATCGACTCGTACGCACGTCAAAGTGTATTATGTAATTGAAAGAGACACCTAGATGCGTGCGTTAGCATTTTTTGAAAAGAAAAAAGCAACGCAGCTGGAAAAATTACAAAGCGATGACGAAAAACGAACAGTAAAAATAATTTCACGAAATGAGAATTCAACGTTAAACCTCATACATTATTACTGACGCCATTAGGTTATTTTTTCAATGATTTGTTTTGACGTTTTATTTATTGGCTTTTTGAAATATAAAAATATTTCAGCAAACGACTATTTATAGCTATTTGACGATTTTCTTAGTCAGTCTTCAACCGATTTAAGAATAGGTTATAGCAGTTCCATCGGATAGGCGAACAAGAAATCAAAGTTTTCGCTTTTAATTAATTTAACCGCCAAGTTTATAAAATATTTGTCTTCTTTCTGGAATCGAAAAACGATATGAAATCTATTCATAGGCACTATAGTCACGTTCAACGCCAGTCAACGTACTATGTACGAACCAGTAAATTTTTTATACGCCATCGAGGACCGTTACTGTAGACGGATGCGTTTACGTCATTTGTTTTCTGTAAATGTGTATTCGGTATGAACGACTTCATGAAACAAAAAAATCATGCATAGTAGAAAATAGCATATTCTAGGCTGATTATTCCTGTTAGGTGAGATTGTTTGTAAACTGTCAGGTTTGAATGCGATTTTTGTTTATCAATAATGCTAGGTATATAACCTTTGATAAGGTTTTTCCTCTTCGCTGCATCGAATGGTTGATTACTCACTCGAATAGGAAAACATGCTAACTGAGTACATTTTCGAATAGAAAAATAAAAATTCAACCGTCCATATGCTAAGGGAATCGATGAAACAGATACTTCCGTGATGGGAATGGGAAATGCGAATCTTCCAGCCTGCTACCAATTTGAAATTTCATTTTCTGAACAAAAAATCGAAATACAATGAAAAGTCCTCGAAATATTCGATAAATCAACGCATCATTATTTATAGAAATGATTAATGGCTTAAAAATCGTTCATTCAAATTGTTACGAAATTTCCACGTAAATAACCTACTAAAAAGTGGATCAACAGAGCGCCCAAATCATAATAAATTGGTCACAATTCAAATACAGAAAAAATATCTTTTGTGAACAATTAAGTAGGACCTGTGGTGTAATGCATTAGTCATGAAATTTCAAGTAGGATTTCTGTCTCCTTGAAACTAGTACTGCACGCCATGATTCTGCAACTTCAGCATTATCATTCCACGAATAACCTAAATAACACGCTCTCATGCGAACACATGCCTGAAACTGGGTTAAACCTTCGGTACGCACGTGAATTATTCCAACTTTTTCATATTTCTTTTATATGTTGATTCAGTATTTTACAGATGATAATAGGTGCGTGGTCGTAGACTTATAATTTATTCTAAGATTATTGTGTTATTCGATGGATTTGAATTAAAAATTAAAAAATAATTCAATCATAACGTTGTAATAAGTAAATAGATACCAAAGAATCAACATTGAGGGCAACGACAGGTATTTAGAGAATGCATACAAGAGGGATAAAAAATTTACCCTGACGCAATTTTTCCATTTCGCGAATGATGTAAACAAACATTCCGAATTCGTCGATCAGTTTCAAAAAATAAGCGTCAAGAAACTCACCTAATAATATGATAATATGTAATCGTCATGTTGAGCTTGAAAATAATGACATCTTGAATATATAGCAATACGTCAAAAAACATTATTATAGCCTTCATTACAGAGGAAAATCTCAATACTTCGCCAAATTATTGGACGTTCATCAAAACTGGCGGAATACAAAGTCTTCAACTGCCAACTCAGGCATTTCGTTTAACGTATGCCGATGACTTGAAATGAATATATCCTACAATAATTCATAATGTTTAGAATTTACGACTACGCAATTTATTTTTCATTATAATCATAATTCCAGCAAAATCACTCACCATTGGAAACATGAAAATAAATCAAAATATTGTAGGTGTTCGTAAATTTAATTCTTGCAAATGCTTGCAAAGTAATTCAAATTACAATTTTAAAAGAAACCTTCGACAAGCATTCGACAAAAATTCAACAAATTTCTATTATTTTTTTGATCTGGCTAAACTGCAAAAATCGTATGATTGACTTTCGCCTCATTGTTGCTTTCGCTATTTCACAATAAATTAATTTTCAATTTTCCTACATTAATTTACTTTTTCCTATTTTGAAAAAGCATTTTTTGATAAATTATTAAAATAATTTTCTTTAATTTATGATTAAAAATTATAAAATGAAGAATAATTCCTAATAACGCTGATAAAAATTCAGTCTCTTATTTGCATCGAATTTTTCATGTTTGACGTCATTGCGTGCCACACATTGGTTACACACAGACACACAAACACATTACAATACGTTGTTGGTCACTGATAAGAAATTAACACTGTTGATGACCAATTTATTCGTAGATGTCTTATTAAATTTTTAAATGAAAGTGTTAATTACCAATTTTTTAATTCTTTTGTCGTTAAAGTAGTTTCTCCTATTATAAATTAAATAATTTATACCTTGTAGTTAATCGTTATGTAAACTTTAACCAGAATTCCAAACTTGTTATATTCTCTTTCTTCTAAAACAAAGATCTTTATTCGAAGTAAGTTGTAATCTTCGATAACTTTGAAAGAATAGAAACTTTTGTATGCTCATTCTCATCGAATAGTATTCGAATGGATATATCTGTAGTAGAAAATTAGAGCGATACTTCATGTTGTGGTCTGAAATTCACAAATTTTTCAGGTTCTATCAACATTGTAATAGTGGTAACATACTTTTTAATTGCTTGATGTGTGTTTCATTTGAATTTTTACAGTTTAAAAAAGTATAAAATGGTGAAATTATACGCCCTATGTATATTATATAAAAACGCCAACTCAGCAATATGGTTAAAATCCACGTACGACCTTCAGTCCTTTGGATTTTTTCAGCGAGGAAGTGTGCAAGAATTCATGGCATTTTCTAGTAAAACTATCGTTGAAAGAACGCAAAATGCTACTCGCCAATCTGTCAAGCAAGGAGGTAATTTTTCTTGTAAATAAAATGAAGCAAATTTCTTTGCATATCTATAATGACAATTATGTTACAGAGTATATTTGCCATGCGTATGTACGAGCTGATGGTCTTGCTGGTGTGGTTATTTCTAGTCAAGATTATCCGCATAGAGTGGCCCACACAATGATCACAAAAGTATAGACTTGACGATATTTGTTGGATGTTAATGTAGTTGTGATATATTAAACAAGCAACGTTAACAGGTACTGAACGAATTCGCTGAAAAAGTTCCCGCTTCTACATGGCCTACAGCGATTGAATCAAATATCAGTTTTCCACAAGCCAATACTTACTTAGCTAGGTACCAAAATCCTAAAGAAGCTGATGCCATGACCAAAATTCAAGAAGATTTAGATGAAACAAAAATTATTTTGGTAATATTCTTCTAGAACACATCCATTTACGTTTTTTAGCTTGATTTAAGTGACTAATTATAATTTCTATCCTTTCCAGCATAATACGATTGAAGCCGTACTCCAACGTGGCGAGAAATTAGATGATTTGGTATCCAAATCAGAAGGCTTGAGTACGCAATCAAAGGCATTTTATAAAACAGCGAGAAAAACAAATTCCTGCTGTAATTTAGGATAATTTTACTTTTGGTGCAGTTAGCGGATTTTGGAATTCGAGTTTCAAAAATGCGTCACGCTAAGTGTGACCGAAGCGATATTAATATACGGTTTTGCTTGTTGTCAATTTTTTGTTGTTTTTCAGCTTTTATATTATCGTTTTTCGTTGAACGTGTTTTTTTTTTAGCAGAGTATGATTCGCTTCGATATACTTAATTCGTTCGCGTATATTATTCAAAATATGTAAATTTGATGTTGAATTTAATTTAATACCATAACATTACCGTTTCGATTTTGTTTCCTCGCGAATGATCTTCCGATACAACAAATAAAGAACTCGTATTGAAAAGCAAATGTGTCAACATCACATATTGTCTGTATCCTACCATAAATATTAATGAATTCTTGTACATTCCTCTTTATTTAAGTACCAAAATTACGTGATATAACTGCAGTATTTTTATTCATTTTGAAGCTTTTGAATTTCTCTCCTTTATAGGCCACCCCTAGTTTTGCTATGATGAATACAATTTTTATTAGAATTTAAAATTTTTCAATAGTGTTTGAAAGGAATCGATATTTTTACTCTAACATTATAAGACTATGAAATTGTATTATACCTCTTTCCATTTCCCATTAATTCGTTCAAAGGAAAAAGTGAGTTTATGAATTTTTTTTTCATACCTAACAATACTTTCTTTATTTTCCTACTGAAAATATTTATTACTTATTTTTTATGTTATCATGTGTACAATTTTTATCGAATTACAATATCCTATGATTTGTTCAGGTTGAATTTTTTTTAAGTATATTCTTTTTATAAATAAATAGTAAAATCTTGATAACTAATGTAAAAAATCTGCATGTTTGTAAAATCCCATAGCGAACATATTTTTGGAATAAATGCCTCATTTTTTTTCTTCTTGAATGGTTTAGGAATTCAGGTTATTGTTTGTATTTTCCATCTGATTGCTAATATACATTCGAAAATAAAATTTCGATGAACGAGTCATATTCTATGACTCATCAAACGTAATTAATTAATTAATTCATTTATTTAAATTTATAACGAATAATGTTGCATTAATTTTTAATTAATATTAAAAGAAATCACCGTCTTGAAATATAATCTTATGATTGTGAGAATTTTACACGAAATAAATCAAACTTTATCCTATGCGCTTAGGGCAATAAACGTATTTTTATCTGTTGTCAAAACAAACATATGAGACCATTTATTCCAAAAGTAATACGAACTGTTCTTAAATTAAAATTAATCGTCCCACTGAGAGATGTTATAAAATGAAAAAAAAAAAAAAAAAACGTTATCCTTATTCAAATTATTATTTTTTTGTAACAGAAAAAATATCATGTTTCATTTCTACAACATTGTTGATCATTTCGGCTCAACTTTTCCTTTATCCATATTTCTTTGAAATATCAATCTATAGAAAGGAGGAGTAGTAAAGCCAGCACTGATGGGACCTATCCAATAAATCTGAAATTACATAAAAACGTAAAAACTTCAGTAAAATGTTGATAAATTTATATAATAATAATCTCATTTAAAATATTTTGTAAATATCATACCCAGTGCTTGGTCCAAACACCGTTGAATACAGCAGGAGCGAATGATCTTGCGGGGTTCATACTAATACCATATTGACCCTGAAGAGAAATTCATCATTCGGTAGTAATTTTTTCGATGAAAAAATATATATTTCAAATGCATGAAATAAAATGGGAATAAATAGACATACCGCGGTAAGAACGATACCAATGATAGCAAAACTAAATTTAATCGGTAACGTATCGGCTTGACTGTTACTTCGTGGATCAAAAGCTCCACATACCATGCAGAGTAGGAAAAATGTACAGAAGAATTCCATGAATAATGCCTGAGTAGTACTTAAATGTGGATTTGGTATCGTGGTACAAAATCCGAAAGATTTATCAACGCCATGGAATAAAATATCATGAGGTGTAACGACCTAATCAGAATTTTTTGAAAATCATATCGTTTAGAAAGGTATATTTAAAATATTTATTTATGGTAACATGTATACATATCAGGGAATGGGAATAAATGATGAATAGTGAACTGGCGACTGTAAAGGCCACATTTATTATGCAAGTTCGCGTGTTACTTACCGTTAATAATTTATATCCTAAACAGGCGCCTAGACAATCAGCGATTACGTATACAAATGCCATTTCTGGTTTAACAATTCCTAACATGATGGTAGCTGCTGTAACTGCTGGATTTAAATGTGCTCCACTAACATGGATGAACATCTATATAATTTAATTTCAATTTTATTTAATAAACAATATAACATAATTTTGAAAAATGTTAACTTATTTATTTCATTTTTACACATCAAATGTCCAAATACAAGATTTAAAATGCTTTATCTCAATATGAGCTCCCTCAAACCACGCATAAGCTCATTCATATGACTTTCATGTGCGATGGTTTGCTTATCCTAATTGCTGAAAGGACGGAGACACAAAATTTTGAAAAATATGTTTTCATATTGGTTGAAACTAGCTTAAAAAATTTCTATTTCATCACTCGAAGTCGAATAAAAATATGCAATAGCCACTCTGCCTATCATACATTTTAAGTGGATAAATTTACAAATGAAATTTTATGAAAAATAATTGACGATAAAATTTTCAAGTCCTTACAACTACCCAGCAGAAGTATGTAGTAGATACTAGAGTGGAGTCAATAAAAATTTAGGATTAATATGGAGCATTTTTTAAAGCCAACTTCATATTAGCTGTGAAAATAACTTATTTTTCTATAATTTTTTACATTTTTTTTCATTATTTCTTCCTACCTACTCTTTGTATTGTTACCAATTTTTAGTTAATAATACTACATACATTGCATACTCCATATTTTGGCATACCTTTGTACTTAACTTGGACTATGAAATTAAAAATTTTTAAGTCGGTCGTCGTACGCATTAACAAGATGAAAATATATATTTCAAACCTTTGTATCTTGACCCCTTCAACTACTAACACAGTAAAATCGCCATACATTAATGTCGCATGAGATGCCCTGTACATGGGTGTTTGTTAAGAGAATGATGAAGCGTTGAATAAAACTTTATAACAAATTACTTATTACTTATGGGAGAAGTACTGAGGAAAATGTCGTATGAACATATATGAGTAGTATACAAATATACCTTCTGGCGCACTCTAACGCACTGGTAAAAAAGCCGAAGATTTCACCCTTTTTCACAGTAATACAACCGATGATTTCCTCTGACACATCAGTAAAAAAGCCGAAGATTTCACCCTTTTTCACAGTAATACAACCGATGATTTCCTCTGACACATCAGTAAAAAAGCCGAAGATTTCACCCTTCAGCTGTACACATGAGAAGAACTATGATAAAATTCAATCAACCAATTTATGTGGGAGTAGCTATTTTAGACATTTCAAAAACCTTGATGTATGACTTTTATTACAGATTAAAAGAAAGATATGGAGATAAAATAAAATTATTATATACTGATACAGATTCATTAATTATATCTATAAATACTAAAGATTTCTATAATGATATGAAAGATATAATTGATGAATTTGATACATCAGATTATAAGAAAGATAATATTTATGGGTTACCACAAAAGAATAAAAAGGTATTAGGTAAATTCAAAGATGAGATGAATGGAAAAATTTTAGAAGAATTTATTGGATTAGCTTCAAAATTATATTCTAATAAAGTATTTGCATCTAATATAATGAAATGAAGAAAGCTAAAGGAGTAAAGAAAAATATAATTAAAAATCAGATTTCTCATAATGATTATAAAATATGTTTAGAAAATAAAATTACTAAAACTGTTAAACAAAAGATGATAAGGAGCACAAAACATAAGATTTATACTATTGAGCAGAATAAAAGAGGATTAAGTTCATTCGATGATAAAAGATGTTTATTTGATGGACAAACTGATACATTACCTTGGGGTCATTATAAGATTCATATAGAAAGAATTGATTTTATTGAACATCTAAAAAATCTTAATATAAATACGAAGTGATCTAATATTGTAGAGTTAATTGATAATTTTCTGAGTTATTTGGATGGGAGGGTTTTACCCCTTTATATAATTTATTTTAATGTCAGAATTCAAATCTTCTATTGGTATATTTATATCTTCTATTTCTCTTCCTATTAATTTTGATAGAACACTAAAATGAGCAATAATATTTAACATAAATTTAGTAGGTATATTTTTTTCTTTTATCTTCTGGTAAATATTGAATTTTATCTGATAAATCATCCATTAATGCTTCATATTTTGAAGCTGTATAAGCAACAGGATCTTTGAAATATGGTAAAATATTTTGAAAATCAAATTCATCTTTATCAATCATAGAATCTTTGTACACCTCCATTTATATAAAAAAATTTCTTTAATAATATTATATTGTATACAGATCTTCTCAGTAATTGTAGGGTATTGTATGTCATACCCTAGGATTGTAAGTAAAGAATTATAGAGAGTTGAATCATGTGTGCGAAAATTCCGTGTGTGTGAAAAAGACTATTTTATTTTCAATAAATCAGAATTTTATAGCTGCGAGAATTGTAAGCTCAATGTAGAATGTAGTACATTAGAGTACAGCTGTACAAAAGGGGTCCGATCGGACCGTTTTCTTGTCACTCACATCGATGTTTGAAATTTTCAAATAAATGTGCTCTGTTGTAGAATTTATTTGTTGTTGTTGTTGTGTTCAAGAGGTTGATGGAAGGTATTAAATATTTCACTCAAAAAAATTGAAAAAATAGTACGAAGAGACTGTTCTCCTAGTTAATAATAGATAACATTGCAAAGCAATGAAAAGCTGAGGAAATCCAGAACTGCGCTAGAAATTTGAGGTGTTACTATGGTTTCAAAAAATGGTGAATTTTGACTAAAAATGAGAAATTTTGACTTAGAAATGAGAAATCTGAGGATGTGTTGGAAATTTAGGTTTTAAGAAAAATGGTAAAATATGACCTAAAAATTGAAAAAATTGGGAGTGTGTCAGGATTTTCTTCAGCTGTTCTACCGATGTGTCAGAGGAAATCATCGGTTGTTTTACTGTGAAAAAGTGGGAAATCTTTGGCTGTTCTACCGATGTGTCAGAGGAAATCATCGGTTGTATTACTGTGAAAAAGGGTGAAATCTTCGGCTTTTTTACTGATGTGTCAGAGGAAATCATCGGTTGTATTACTGTGAAAAAGGGTGAAATCTTCGGCTTTTTTACTGATGTGTCAGAGGAAATCATCGGTTGTATTACTGTGAAAAAGGGTGAAATCTTCGACTTTTTTACCAGTGCGTTAGAGTGCGCCAGAAGGTATATTTGTATACTACTTATATGTCCCATTCTCAAAATTAAAGGACCTATGAGAGTTCAAGACTGTGAAAAAGTTTGGGAAAGGTGATTTTTCTCATTTTTTTCCTTCCGTTATTACGAAAATGGACCTTATCTTCGCACAGCTAACTGATGGAACCCGGTTGTATCAAAATCTGAAATTTTATCAGCTTTGCAGTATACGCCCTCTATCTATATATGTAGGATGAAAGTGTTTATATTGAGGTAAACATTCTGTAAGTTTTCTGCGAGAGAATATTTATGATAGCTTTACAATCAATTAATGCCATTCACATTTAGATCATTTCATTCTTATACAGAATTCGACATTCTATAATATTTATCTACCTATATGCTATAATATACTTACCACAATTATAGATGAAATCACAAACGCGAAAGCAAGGCCAGCCTCTAATGTAGTTGGTGGTTTATTGGTGAATCCAGTCATCAAACTCATGCATCCAAAAAACATGAAAAAAGCGCTGGCCATTATTTCGGCCATGAAAATTTCGAAAGCATTCCATATGTTGAAATTCATGTATCAAATTATCTAGCATGTCAAGCGAGAAAAACATCATTAGGTTTCGTTGAATCTCGAACGAAATTAATTTTAATTTTTTCAAACCTTAGTGAATCACCGTTAAGTGCCCAAATTGTTCATGTTTTGGATATAATAATGAATATAAATGTTAGGTAAGAGATATTTTTCGATTGGAAAATTTTTGTTTTAACTCTTCACACAAGTTTGAGTATCGCTTAGCTGCCAATGCTGATAGAAGAACATACCTATTTACGTTAATATTCGTTAATGGCCTATAATTCCAACTTATTTTGATCGATAAAATACAATAAAAAAAAATAGAAATTATTTCCAAGTATTTTTTAATGGTTTTATTTTAATCTTTACAATCATCAGGTATGTAGATGATGATTTTACGCTGAATTTTGTATTTTTCAATTCATTTAAAAAAATAAGTACCCAAAAATTTGAAATATTGAAAAACTAATCCTTTCATTTCACGACACTTCTCGTCACACCTAGGTGCATCATCAACAATTTTGTACATACTTGAGGATAAACGAGTCGAATATTTTTTCGATTGTAAAATTTTTTATCTCTATTGACATTTATTAATGTTGGAAAAAGATGAATACCTACAAAAAAAAACAAATGAATAATTACCGATCTTACACCAATTTGTTCTGTACACTACTTTTGAATTTCTTAATAATTTACGAAAATATAAAGTAATACGAAACTTGTTAAGTTTTATTAATCATAAAAAAATTACGTTAATGTCGAAAATAGGAAGCATTTAACAATCCATGAAGAGCTTTTGAACGTTCAAAAGTTGAGCTGCATATGTGCTATACGTAATAACGGTAACAAAATTCTGTATTGTAGGTAATAAATTATAAAATTATTAAAATAAACACAGCAAATTACAACGTAATGCTTGTACTATTGGACAAAATTACTATTATTTACCGATGGCGGAATATTCAATGTATAAAAGCCATGGATAAATTACCTATCCGTTTAGTTCTTGACTGTTTGCATTTCAGCCTAATGGGTGGAACAATGTAGTTGGGTAAATTCGAATTTTTATGCTTATAAGTAATACAAGGTGAAATCATTTTTGTTAAAATTATCCGTTATTTATCGAAGCTTATCTACGTATGTACCTATAGGTATCCAGCATGTTTATTTTGTTTGATTTGATTAAATAAATAAGTAAGTACTATTTACATTAATTAATCATTGTATATTTAAGAGAAGAACGTTGCACCTGTACATTGTACTAATTATAATATCCTAATGTATATGCTGAATGTTTTACCTCTATAATATACTCCTTCGTAGCACATGTAGGGGTACCCATGAGGAATTAATATAATATATGATGGTTTTCCATCTTCGTTGCAAAAGAAGTTGAAATATAAAGTTTGAAAAATGATTTTTTTACATTTGCGTATGATCAAATTTAAAAAATTCGTATTTCATCATCCAGGATATAAAAATATATAGTTTACCCTTGAATCTAGAGCATACAATTTAGTACCATTAACAAAAAATTGGTGGAACTGAAAAGAGAAGGTGGAGAGAAATAATGAAAAAAGTGTGAAAATTAATGAAAAAATTGATAATTCCATAAACTGAAAATGGTATCTTGTGGAAATTAGTTCACTCGAAAGTACACTTAACCCTGTTCATCTTGCAAACAAAAGGTTTTATTCGCCTCTTGAACACAAAAAGTACAGTTTTTGGCCATAGGAGCTAGACTATAGATAAGTAATACGTAATAGACATTATTATTACAGCGTACGAATAGAAATATTTGGAAGTAGTGAAGGTTATGTATGTTCTAGTTTGTTGTGAGAATAATCTTCTTCGTAAAATAGAAGGTAAACGGTAATATATCAATATTTCATTAACAATTTTATGAAAGATAATCAATAATTTTCTTATAAGTATGTATAACAATAAAATTTAAGAAATACACAATAGCATGTCAATTAAATAATCAACAAATCAATAATCCAGTTTTTTTATGATTGCGAATGAAGCTTTATTGTGAGATAAGAGTATACATACTTAAGCATAGGTGCAATTACTTAATAACTGATTAATTTTACTTTATAACTCATAATCGTAATCCATGCAACATTTTAAAAAAATACACATATTTTATAGTAATAGGAGACAGTGAAATGCGTTTTTCATGCCATTAAAAGGACCCACACTCAAAGAAGACCATATCTCGAGACCTAGGAGTTTATCCTATTGGGAACATACTGCTAGATAAAAATCAGGCATATTATATCTCCTGAAAGCTTTATTAATTTTAATAGCTAAAAATCAAGCTCGTACTGTGCAAACAATCTATAAATTATACCCAATTATTATTATTTTTTTTAAATTTACAAAACTTCATGCTTTTTTTAAAAATTAGATGTATACTATCTAAATTTTAAAAAAATTTGCTACGAAACATTTTTCAATCTGTATAAAATAAAACCTATAACGTTCAAATGCAAAAAAATTGAATTACTCAAAAGTCAATTTTTGAAAAAGTTTACTTCATTTTGGCAACTGTATCCATCATCAGTTTGAGGATTAAAACTTTTTCACGCTTCTGGATTGTAATTTAAGATTTTTTTTTCAATTTTCCTCCATTAAAAAAAACAAACAAATTCACTCCACCCAATTTGTATGTACACTATCATAAATAACCATTTCATCCATTTTATATGAATTCTCCAATGAAAATTAAATGTAGGTATCAAACTTTTATATGATGTCATACTTCCTCCGCTATAATGTTTTATTGTAGGTAATTAATTTAATAGGTAACTGTCGTTAAAATTTTTGTAAAAAATAAGAATTATTTGAATTGAAGCATTATTCATGTTGTTGTGTTGTTGAATACCACTATATAGTTTTATCTATATACTGTTTACTTGGCAAATAGGTAAACCTATTAGTATCGGTTTTGTAGTGTACTATTAAAAACGTTGATAATATTGCTTTTGATGGTCACTTTTCTTTCCACAAATGTGAAAGTATACTAAATAAGAGTATCGCAAAAGTTTTTAAAATGTTGTATTCAAAGAATGTTGATGAAACCTCTAACCTAGAACGATTTTTCAAATTTATTTGCAATATATGTAGGTTGCAACTGGATGGAAATGAAGAAATATCAAGTCAGCAATGCGGTAAGCAATAGGAAAATCATTCATTAAAGCACTGTCGGCGCGGTAGTCTGCTAGATTATGAAATATTTCTTTCTCTAACGAAAATTTTATCAGATGGTATAAGGAATATTGTATTAAATTTTATAATCGTTGGAAGATAGGTGATAAGTATTTGCAACCTTTATTTCTTCTTTAGCATTCTTGATGGTTCTCCTTAAGTAACCTTCGCTGGATTGTCAACGTTAAGTATGCAGATATCGTATTTAATATACCTACTTCCGATTTCCGTTATAGGTCATCCAATTGCGCATTGATACCCTTCATTGGGTGATCACTTATATCACTAGGAAGCTCACACAAGATTTTTAATTCAAACATTAGTGTTCTTAAAATAAAAGATATGTGATTTTTTAGCAAAAAATTCGAAATACTATTAGGTATAAATAGGAAATTATTTCGCATGATAGCTACTCTAACTCCCATGTATAGATTAGCAAATTATGAAAATATTATGAACCAGAAATGTCACAACATTAATCAAATTTTAATCAAAATGTTCGGGCACAAAATTTGTGAATTTAATATGAATGAACTAAATAATGAAGTACGTAGGGAATTTGAGTTAAAAAAACTCTACTTCGTCTTTATTACAGCATAGAATTTCCAAGCCACAGATTAGAAAAAAATTAAGCACTTCTCTACCTGAAATGCACGGAGAATATATTGCTTATACCTTTACAATAACAGTTCTATTCAAGCAGCTCCATACTAGAGTCAACGACCTACATAATGTACATAATACGAATGCCTAACCTTGATCATGAAAGTCGCACGAGCCAAAACCTTGAATTTTTGCCTGAAATCTCCCGTTTGCAAAGAAATTTCTGGAATATAAATCAGCTACGCTTTTTTTTTTTTTTGTCGGATTAGAAAAGTGAAAAAAATTTGAACCACTGAAATGAAAAAATTACAAGAAATCAATTCTTCACGCTCAATATATATTTTAGTGTATCGCAAAAAACAATCAGTTTTATCACCTCACCACCTAGTTTTCTGTCGAACACGATTCCGTAAGCATGTTAATTGATCTTAAACATATTGTTTAATTGTAGAAAGTGAAACTTAATGTAAAAGTTTTATACTTTTGTTGAAACGAAGTTTTTTAAAAAGAGGAATAATTAATAAGAGACCTATTTCTATTCGGTTCAGTAACAGCAGCTGCCATGGTTGAACTCTGTTTAGGTGAGTATAAATATGTACCTATACCTACATGTTTTAAACAACTGCTTATTATTAAAATATTTTATAAAATTTCAAATTTTTATATTAGTTGAAATGAGTGAAAAAGTACCTATAAAATAAATCTCAGCGTAATATGTGCAAGCACATTCTGTTTCATAACATATAATTAACTATAGGGCTTAATCACTGGACTAGTAAAGGTAAAACCCAAAGAGGTATTTTTCAAGGCATCCTAATGACTTCATTACTATGGGTCGTACAAAAAAAAAGTCGCTACAAAGTAAATGAAGAAACTAATTTGTGATGTTTACCCTCCCCCCTCCTCCTACTCAAGTGTGAACTTGGTCATTTTTCACCCTTATTTATGTATTAGGGACTTTCAGTATTATGTTGTTCAGGGAGTTATTCCATATGCAGGTATTTTTGAAAAATCTTTGTTGGAAATTTTTCCACTGAATTCCTCTTTCTTGTCCAAGTTCTCTGGACTTAATGCATAAAGTGGGTACGTGTAATGTTAAACGTAGAATTAGGTAAGTAAAATCTGTCCATATAAACTCATCAAATAACGATGAGATGTTGCGGATTTCTCACTATATATTTTCACCCATTTATACCTAAATACCTATTGCATGTGAGAAGGAGCCAAGATAGGTATACTTGTTTCTTATATGTATATAAATGTATATATATAATAATAAATTAATTGACTCATGGTACGAAATTATATGGCTACAATTTTGTTCATAATTCATTCATGAAATACGACGGGGATGAAAATAACATTATCAAAGAAATAAACGTGAACTTGAAAACATGTTCGCTGTTTCAATTCTTGTTTTTCATCATTACAAGTCGCAACGTTTGTCATCCAAAAATAACTGTTAAAATTGTAATTTTGTTTATTTTCCTTGGCGTCATTCGTTTGAATGAAATTTTCATGTCAATCGCCCAAAATCATCTTCGTAGAATTTAATCAAGTAAAATTTTCTATTCGTAATTTAGAACCTAAGTTATGTAGTTTGTTCAGTCTTTTATGTGTTGTCTTTATGTACGCCTTTAATGTCATCCGCATCCCCACCAATACACGTTGAAGTTTAATAAAAGTTAACACTGGATCTGGAGGCAAAAATGCGAAACGTGCTTTCATTGAATCGAGTCTCGTGTAGCGGTTAACGTTTGACTATTGATTGAAGCGGTACCTGCGTGTTATAATTTTTGTCAATAAAATAATAAATCCACCGATTATCGTCTGAAAATTTAAATAAGTGCGATAACCTTGTATTGATTCGTGAAACATTGTTTCAGCAAACGCTTGGTTGACAGTGGAAATAAGGTCACTGAATTGCTTTCCACCTCCAGCGGCTCGAATATTTTTCGCACTTAGGTAATTCGAATGCTATATTTCCTTTTTAGTTTCAGTGAGAGCGATTAGTATGTATATTGGTGTAAAAATACGGAGTACCTTGTGTACGCATTCATGTTAAAATTGTAGTCACTCATTTCGGTTTTTTGCGTTATCATCGATGCGTTAGGTTTTCCGTGGATACCAACATTTTTTATTTGTGTTATCAGTATGAGCGGAACTTCATGTTTCAATACCTCAGCTTGTAAGTGATATGACATTTGCGCTAGTTGAGTGTTAAATAATGTTTCAGAAGCTACATTTTATGAAAAAATGATGATAAATTTAGTTACGCATCATTGATTTTTTGCTAATCTACATACCCTTAAAAATGATTGCAAGGTATCTGCGATGAATTATCGATATTTATTTTAAATGAATATAATCAGAATGAATACCACTAATTATTTAATATCGTACTACATTCCATCAAAATCTATTTTTTACTTTTATTTTTATGCGGTCTTGATAACGCAACTATACGTCTGTTTTGTTTCTGTGTACTACGGTGTTGCCATATGGTGCGACAATTTAATTGCATGAAATTACACGTAGCATATTGCCTATGAATTGCTATTTAATTTCCTTATTGAAATTGAGATAGTAAACTTTGTAAATAGAGGTTTTGTTTCTGAAAAAATGTGTTGATCATGAGGTTGGTGTTTGAATCCTGATAAATTTATACAAGAGTTGATTTTATACTATGTATTTCAATACAGTATTCGTCTGCGCAGGCTGCAGGAAAACATTCGAATTTATAATTCGATTATCGCTTAATTAAATTTAAATATTTCGCATCATTTTTGTTAATTTCGAAATTTTCTCCTCATTTTGTCTATCTACTAGTACGTACATACTGTATGTATTTAATCTAGAAACTTCTTTCGTGAAGTATTGATCGCGAAATTTCTAGAAAATTTTTCCCAACGAATGAATCGTAAATTGCCTTTGTTTACTTCCTACGTACATCCTACATTCGAGCGAAACGTCGCCAAACCAGTTCATAGTTGACCCCGAACATTTTTCAAAGGGCAATTGAAGTTGTTCGATGTACTTATCTCTGTTCAGTCAGACAATAATTCTTGTATTCATTTAAAACTGGTCAATTAACAAGTGACATCTTGTTTACACATATTTATAGTAAGTATGTAGGTGTTTTAGAAAGGAAAAAAGTTGAATAATTAACTCTGTAAATAAATCTGGCTTAAAAATATGTATTTTAAAGAGCGTATTAAATTAAATTTGTCGAGTAATGAAAATTGCAGATATTTACTGGAAGATTAATTTGTCATACGTTATATCCTCGTATCTTATGTATGTATTTTATCTTGTGTACTTGAAACACAACGAAAACTTTAGGGGAATCAATGTTAACACCAAATTCCAGATTGACGTAAATTCATTTCATGAAAAAATTCTTTCAAATTTAAAGCTCAGTTTTTTAAGCTTTTCTCAAATTTTCACCATCCGCCATTTTGCATTAATTTTAATTAGAATTCAATTCATTCTGTTCTACTCTCCAGCTAAAGCTAAGCCCATTGTTTGGGCTTTCTATATTCCTTTTGATGCAAAGATATAAAAAATTTAGAAAATTTCCTAACTCAAAAGCAAAACTTTCTCCCCTTCAAATTCACTTGAGGAACTAAAATTTCCATATGTAGGTGTCCTTATGTTATTCTGTCATCTGATGCGAAGATAAAAAAATTTTGAGGAAATCGCAATTTTGAGTCGAATCAAAAAATTTGAAAAATATACCTTTATACATTCATACGTACAATCGCTGAATCAATTTGAGTCATAATCATGTCCAACTGTTCGTGCTATGGAATTGTGGAAAAATATACCTATGAAGATCTCTAAAAAATTTTCCAACATTCATGTATTCGCACCACATTTAGAGGTCGATAATCCCTCCTTATTCCCTTCAATATCATCTTTGAAGGTGAATTGAGGATATAGTGGACTTCTCTCCTCCAATAATCATACGAGTTTATATTAATTAATTTTTTTACCAATTCAAGACTCCTCAAACTCTACTCAAATTTTGGTAATCCGCCATTTTGTATTCATTTTGACCCAAACTTAGCAGGTTATGGCATACCACTCTAGAAATCAGTAATCGCTGTCGTTTGTGTTGAAAACGCTACAAAAAATCGCAGTAAAATATGAAAAGAAAATTCAATCGCTAATTACGCGCATCATGTACTCGAATGATTTCAAATAAAGTGAAAAATAATTCGTACGTTATTTAAGTAAGACATTATCGTTTCGAAAGGTCATCGGAAAGAGAGACAAACGGTATCGCGTGATTTCAGAGTTGTTGAGCTGAAAGGCAGCGACGTTTATTGCTCACTTCAACTAAATACTGTAAAATTGAGAATTACGTTGCTAGGTGATGATACCTATAGGCTATAGCAGTGTATTCGGATTTACGTCAGTAAAAATTTCTTTTATCAGCGACAAGTCACCTCTCTATAGCAGTTATTTTTTCAGCAATAATAATTAGCATAGAACTATTCCTATAGTGATTAAATAAGAAAAAGTATATGATATAGAATTTCAAGGAACAATATTTAATATCTAGTTCTGGGAAAATACTCGATACCTTGTCCTAGTATTCGAAAAAATTCTCGAATATTTTTCAAAAATGTGTTTCAAAATTCAACCTTCAATGCCAAGCAGTTCGAACAAAATTTTCCTCGAAGTTGATACCGAGTAATTATCTACAGGAAAATATGGCAGCTCGAAATGCGCCACCTGTAGAATAATTTCTTCCTCCGTTTGAAGCATAATAAGTAATCGCTTGTTTTCCTATTCATTGAACTTCACACTTTCGAATCCCATTCGTAAAAATGCTTTCTTTTTCGACGTACTTTTGACGTAAGTATTTCTCTCCTGTAGGTAAGCACTAGGCAGGTATGTGCAAAACGACCTGTATGTATTTCGCAATATAAATTCGTAAAATTCTAAAAATAAGTAATACATACGCATATCACAGTATTACATAACATCGAATCTTGTTTTTCGAACGTTCAATTGGGTTATTTAAAAATATTTTTCAAGTAACCGCAACCGCGTAATCATTTTTAATAATTATGTAAATAAAATTGCGACGGTCAGTTTCCATTTATTTGATGAAATTGAGAGCCAAGTGTTAAAATTCAAATGTTAGAGTGCGATATCGTACTACGAGTATTTGCGATGGAATGCGATGACGAATTGACAGCTTGATAATTAACGTATTATTAAGATCGATAAATGCTTCGAGATATTGCGTAATTTTTTACGAAGATATTTTTTCAGACATTTTTAAATTTAGCAACGCGTCATGTTTTAGTATTATATTTTATATGGTATAGGAGAAAATTTGAGTGCTTTATCAGTACGTGAATGTTTCATTATCACCTGGTTAAATAGTGAATCTATAGAGGTGCTTTTAAAACACTCGAATCTTGTTCAAATATATTGGATGGTATATTGAAAAATGGCATAATGCCTTTTTAGTCGTCTTCTCGTCGTCTGCATCGAACATACTCTGTCGTACGTGTATTGAATACTTTTTGATCGACGTTAAAATGGAAAAACACGATAGTTATACGCTTTTGAGTAAGTTTCAAAGTATCGCGAAGTGTTAGGATTCGTCGAAAATTGATTTGATAATTTTTTACATCGCAGCGTTATTATTCTGTTTGCTTAACTTGTCATAGGGCACACCAATACTTTGACGAAGACGAAGAAAATGGTGAGGTCATTAGTAGGACGGGGAAGGGTCGGAAAATGGATTCAGATCTTTTTAGCCGAGTTTACAGGCACAGCGTGTTTAATGTACTTCGGTTGCATGGGATTGTTTGCCGACCTCAGCGGCTTCGCGAAACTGGCTCCGTTACAAGGAGGCATTAGTTTTGGTTTCACCGTGTCTTCGTTGGTTGCGGTAAGTGAAATGAGTAAAAATTACATTATACTTATCGTGAAAATGAAGTAATAGGTATTTCATATAGCATTTACTGAAAATAATTTTTTTAAGTGCTAATTATTTTAATAACAGAAATTGTAAAACCTCATTCTAATACAATTACACGAAAACAACAGAGAATCCTATTATATTTAGTAATTTTCTAATTTTCTTGCTCGTAATAAATTCCTAACACTCAGCATCAGTAGACACGTTGCCATAACATTGAATAAACAATAACGTCGTCGATAGTATAATACGAGTATGTAGTTCGCCGTCCTAAACGACGTATCGTAATTTTTTTCTATCGTATAATTAACTAATTACAAAAGCTTCTTATGGTCTAATGCTTAAATCTCGCGAGTCGTGACAAAGTGATTTAATCTATTAACCATTTAACTGTGCCACTTAAGTCTTATTTATAAATCACAATACTGGCAAGTGACGATCATAGTTGTTAATTGTTGTTTTGTACGCGTGTATACCAGCATTTTTGTGCGCGCATGAAACGTTTAATTCATTTTTGAGTCGCTGGATATTGACCCCAGCTTCGAAGAGGTTATGATGATGTTATTTTTGTTGCCGTCTTTTCGGTTTTATTGTAAAGAGATATGGAAGATTCAAGAACTTCCATTTCCCAAAACTTTCTCGAAAGATTTTTATTTGTTTTAACTCCACTCCACATTCACTTGGATGCTGAAATTTGGATAAGTTTGTATCCTCAACTCACTCTTCAAGGTATTGAAGCCTTTTCAAACATTTTTCGCAATTTGAGTGAACCCTATTGTCCCTATTTTCAGTCGAATAAAAAAATAAAATAAAATAAAATTTTTAGATACTCACGTGAACATTCTGTGGCCGAATTTTTTGTGATTTTCACTTCCAGTGTGTAATACTCGTAGTAGCCAGAGAAGGAAATGGCCACTCTAATTTTTCGGCTCCAAGTATCCAAAACTTTGCGTAAAAATTTAAAAGCGTTAGAAAAATACAGGAGTCAAAAAAAAAAATATTCATTCAAAATACATACGAATTTTAACATTCAGTGCAGCATTATACAGCTTCTACGTGTGAAATAGTTTGAAACTACATATTTCGAAATGCGTGCAATTAACTTGAGTAAAAAACCTAGAGATGCAAAATTACCGGTAATTTAAGTTTGAGTAACTTACCAGTAATTTACCGGTAACTTACCAGTAATTTAAGTAATTTATAATTCTTCAAAAATTTGCATTATACGGGGTAACTCACGGACGTTAACTATAATATCTGGATATTTGGCTGATCGCAAAACGTTGCGGTGGTGGTGGCTTATAATTTTGAATTTTAATACTGTTTAAAGCAACGTTGCGGTGGGCGTGGCTTATATTTCTATTTCAGAACCGTTTTATTTACACGCAGCCAAATATCCAGGTATTATAGTTAACGTCCGTGGGGTAACTACTTGATTCGAGCACACCAAACGCAAAAATCTTTTCCTCATAAAAATAAATTATGTATTTGAATGATATTAGCAAGAATAATTAACATAAATAATATTTAATGCTTAAATCGTTTATCAATGACATGCAAAATTTTAATTTTTTATCCTTTCGTTGTCAAAAAATACATATATATTTTGAATTTATTTACCTTTTAGCTGATTTCTTCGCTTGGGGGCTCGAATCAAGTAGTCACCAGGTATTGTATAATTATTTCATTATTCTATAGATTATACTAAGTATAGCATTGTTTGAAAGCTTGTTTTAGAATTATTTTAGAGCAATTATAACAGAAATAAAATGATGAGTGATAAACTGATAATGAAATACATGGAGGGTCGAATGATTTTTTTAAGCTTTTTTTTTTTCAAGACTGAATAGAAAATATTGAAAAGGAATCACTAAAATAAAATAATGCAATAAAAAAAACTGCAAATCAAAAATTAGCAACCAAATCTAAAATCTATTTCGAAGGCTTCTAGTTCTGAATCTGATAATTCATCCGTAAAAAGAAAATTTCTTATCCAATATTTTTAGTAATTTCATATCCGAAAAAGTTCCAGTAAATGAATTTAATTTTAAAATTAAAAATCTTAATTCAAATCAATATTTTCAATATCATTCTGTTGAGTTGGCAATGGAATTTCTTTGTCAGACTCGGAGTTAGAAGTGCACAAATTAACAATCTAATTGTATATAAACATGACACAAAACTTGAGAGATGAAGCACAACTTGAATGAGTAGGACGAATAAGATAATACACAATAGTAATACTAATACTGGTCTGGGTTACCGGTACCACAAAGAGGGGGGTAGGTAAATTTTTTCATTTTGCATGCTGTTGCATGAAACATGCACGCATACTATGCAATTACACTCCCACATACATAGTTCATCAGTGGTTAGCTCATCACAACTTCAAAGCGTAAAAACTGAGAAAATAATAGCGAAATGTTGTGCATGAAAAGTTTCATCGACGAAAAACTTCATAAAGGGAGGAAAAGTATCAAAATTTCAATCGTTTTGTTTCAGTTTTGGAAATGATCATGATGGTAGTCGATTCCTAATGCGACATACATATTTAATAAAAATTTATAAATTACCGCGGTAATTTAAGAAATTTATGGTGCGGTAATTTACCGGTAAGGTACCGGTAAGTTACCGCGGTAAGTTTCTTTGCATCTCTAAAAAAACCCAACCATGATAAATACGCCCTCCTGGTTACACCCAAGGTTACACCACTGTTTCATCCACACCCACTAGCGCTACGAAATGAAGGGAAAATTCACCCATTTTTCTCTCAAGAAGTAACAAATTTTTGAAATTTTTACCGCTGTTCTAGGTCAGTTTAAGTACTTAATTTTGTACACGTTGTTACAAGAGATTATTGGCTCACTATTACTGACATGACCCATGATTTTTCGCACTTGATAAAAATTTGTTAGCAGCCATGCTTAGATATGCGCATAACCTTAGTAAATTCTCTGGTCCCCTTAAAAAATCAACCTATAAGCTACATTTCTGATAACGTTATATATTTTGTTTCTTTTTCTTCACCTTACCGTATGAGGTGAATGTGAAAGCCCTCAGTGCCTTTTCGAGTCTTGGCTTATCCGCCATTTTGATTCCTTTTCAGCTGAAATGTAAAGTTTCATAATGTAATCCCAACTAATCTCACGCTTGAGATTTGCGTGTTCCAGATATATTTGGTGAGCAAATATGATTCATTTAACGATTTTCGTTATCAAATTTTCCCTCCAAATGCTTTTTTTAGCTTCAGAATTCTTCCTTGGGCTCACTCCTTCGTATGAAATTAAAATTTGAAAAAACCTATCTTTCTCTATTAAAAAGCTTATTACTCAGTATGAAGGGGAAAAGGTACAAGAAAAGAAATAAAATTCAATGTCGAGTATCTACAGATAATCTAATGGAAAAATTTAATGAATAGTTTACGTGATAAAATATTGCTCCATTAAAAAAAATTAATTGAAAAGCATTCTTTCTTTATCGGAAACACCAGCCACAAAATATCCGCACGTTTCATTTCATTTGATGTAATTTTTCACACTATTTATCTTTATCGCGTGTATAGTCGTACAATAGGCAGCTTCACCTTGACAGAATGAAATTTGGCTTGATTGAATTTTCAGAGTTTTATTTCTAAATTGTGCAACATTATGAAGTTCATTTCAGACGTATAAATTTATCCATCAATGTTACCTTGTATGCATCGATGGAAAATTGTTCGCGAATTATTATTAACCCTGGAAACGCACAAGAATTTCAACACCTTCATTACGCCCTGTGGGGTCCCTGGGACCCCAAGGTAAAAATCAACTTAAATTCTATTAGACTGATAATGCTACCTTTATATTTATTTTCTGAAGTAACCAACATAAAATTTGTCATATTACTGCTCCCCTCTCTAATTTCTCCTCTTCCATAATTTTTTTTTTATTACTTAGCAAATTGAAAAAATTCACGGTATACCTTAATGAAAATCCACACTTCGATCAATTTCTTATTTACATTCCTCAAATCAATAAAAAATGAGAGCATCTACGTCATCACAAGACGATATCACTAATTACTTTTTAAAAAAATATTCGAAAAAATAATTTTTTTAATGAATGAATAAATTTTGAAAAGGCATGTAGTGTGACAGGTTATGCAATATGTTTTACACAGATGGTTTAAAATTGCCTATTGTTGAATATTTTTTAGCGCTAGGTAGCACGTTGCAAGAGGGACTTATACAAGTTGTAAGAGAGGTGAAATTGAACTTGGGGTCCTAGGGACCCCACGGTGCGTTTCCAGGGTTAATTAGACGTATACCTATACGAGTTCGTAATATAACTTATTATAAGTTGATGTCAGTGTCTCTAAATATGAGGAATTCAATAGGAATTATGTATTATAAGCTTAAGTTTGATCGAACATTCGTGCATATTTATTAGCTAAGCAAAAAAAAAAAAAAACAAAAAACAATTCAATCAAATATTATATTGACGTTTGTGCTCGCTTTACCCTGTTACAGTCGATTGGACACATTAGCAAGGCCCATTTGAACCCATGCGTCACGTTATGTGCCTATTTACTAGGAATGATCTCGCCGATTACGGCATTAATTTATTTCATAGCCGAAGTTCTTGGATGTTGTACAGGATTCTGGCTACTGAAAGTGAGTACAAGTCGTTCTAGGTTAATTATTACCATCTATAAAAATCGTTTAGTAGAATTTTTATATTGTTTCAATTTACCTAAGCGATTGTAACAGTAGATTCGTTTTAACTGAATATGACATTGTTCTTTATTTAACATTCGATGCGAATTATAAATGTTTTGATATTCTAGAATGAAAATTATTTAGTGTATTGTGATCTTATATTCAGGTGTGTTCGCCTCAAGAAGTATTCTGGCAATACGCTAGCTCACATAATGGACTTTGCAACACCCTTTTGCATGACAACCTTGTATGGTGGCAAGGTTTTTTGATCGAATTTTTCAGCACATCACTGTTAATTTACCTCGTATGCAGTGCTTGGGACCCGAGAAATGCCAAACTTAATGATTCAATTGCCATTAAATTCGGTTTAGTGGTCACCGTTTTGTCGATCGTAGGGGTGAGTATTTATGGCGTATGTTAATATGGTTTTAAAATATTAGAATTTGTTTACGTTTTGTAAGAAAAATGTTGACAAGTATCCTAAAATTAGCTACATTTCTTTGACTGTCGAACAATATTCGATTCATGTATCACTTCAAAACGTCACTCTCGTGTTATTGTTGAGATTCACGTGAGATTATTTCGTAAAACGTACCATATAGCTAAAATCTTCTTATCAGATAAGCATTGAAAGCACGAAAGCTTCGTAATGAAACAATAATAAATCATCATTATTACCATTCGTGCTTCGTACGAGACTTTTTCTTAGAATATACATACGAAACTGTCATCTTTTTAGATAGGAATATAAATTAATTTCCTCAAACTTGTCAAGAATTTCGTAATCGAGAGAAATTTTGATGGAGAGGAGCGTTTGTTTATTGAGATGTCGATTTCATGCGAATACTACGTATGTTTTCGGGTTGGCATTGTTATTTGTACAGTTGATAAATAAAACATTTTGCCTATTTTAGGTATGTAAATAGTGATTTATTAAATAATCATATCTTTAGTCTTATATACTGTATTTCTTCATTACGGTCGTTCGTTGGTAAATATGTTTATTTATACCTTGAAAAACAATTTTCCACATTGCTCCGACTAATCGCTCGAATATACAAAAGTTAAATTAATAAATAAGACGTATAAATTATATGACAATTTACTCAGCGAAAATGTTACAAAAAATGTATAAAAAATATATTTTTATTTTAGGGCCCATTCACCGGAGCCAGCTTGAACCCCACCCGATCTTTTGCTCCTGCTTTGGTCAATGGTAGATGGCGTGATCATTGGGTAAGTATTTATGGGTATAAAAAATATCCATTTAAACGCTGGAAAAAATTTAAAATTAACGATTTTTCCTCAGCTCTACTGGATTGCTCCTTTGAGCGGTAGCGCCGCTACAACCTTGTTTTACAAGTATTGTTTGCTCGATGAAGACCCACCGGGGGAAGATATGGGCGAAGCGTCTATGCAATTGACGTCAGGTGACGAACGTGTACCTGTGACTCAAAGGAGTCAAAATCAAGTGTAAATATATGCTATGTTATCGCGTGATTATAAATTGTGCTCTAAGCATTCATTAAATAATGCGCGAAATAAGCATACCTATTTGATAAACTGTATTCTATACTTTCACGAAAGAAAAAAATAATTGAGGTAGTAATTCAACCAAAATTTATAAGTAAAGCTGCATGGTCGAACTTCATTATATGATCTCAGTGTCGATTGAAAACGGCGATAAATATTTAGTGAACACGGAAAATTTGCTCTTTATTGTTTCACTTATATTATACTATCTGTTTGATCTAAGAATCGAATAACGAAGATTAGTGATATAGATTTCTAACTTTTGTGAAGGTAACTCGACCACTGGGCTTTTTAATTAGCGATTTTTGTTATTTTTACTCTAATTTTTGATACGTTTATTGAAAGGTTTTGAAATTAATTTTATTTTCTAATACGGTTATTTTATATTCGTGTGAATTCGGTGATAATTTTTTTAAATTCATTTTTTCATTTAAATAATTATCACTCAGTGAATTTTTCATGTAATCGAGACGTATTTCTATGTGGTATTATATATTTTTTAAAGAGAGATCTGAATTGATATAGGTATCATTTTTTTTTTGTTTTTTTGTTTTTTAAGCTAATCATCACATAACGTTTACTCTAGTAATACTTTCATCGAATTTTTTTCATGTTTGTATTTTTTTGTTTTTTCTAATTATAAGTAAAAAATTAACAGTGTTTTCGTTTTTTTGAATTACTTTATTAATTTTTTGAAGATATGCGGTAGGGTGTGTTCATTTTCGTTTTTTTTTGTTTTTTTTTAGTTTGAAGGGAGGAATCAAAAAATACTTAGTTGCTAAATTCCCTTGAAAATATGCCAAAAAGTTCAAACTTTCAATTAAAGTTTAAGACTACCTCCAAAATGATGTAAAAATTTTTAAAATTTCAGAAAAATTATTATTTGATCAATTAAAAGTTTTTATGTCCAAAATTCTTATTTTATCGTTCAAAGAGTTTAAAAAGGATCAGTTTCGAGTATTCTCAAAAATGAATGATTAATGTGCGATTTATGAGTCTGGTACTTAGTACGAGTTTGATTTAGGCTTTTATGCGTAGATGAATGGACTGTAGCTTTTTTTGAAAACTGATGATGGACATGAAAAAAATATTATCAAAAAACTTTGTAGTAATACTACAAAATTTTTAGTTCTTTTACTCAATATTTACTACGATCTAATTGGGGTTGAATTTTGAAAAATTTCCAACTTTTGAGAAATTCCGAAATTCGAGTTGTAAAAATTTAAACATTTTATGGGTTAAAGGATCTCTCCTGATAAGATGGTGAAAACGGCCCTTGACCCAAATTCGGTCACAAGTTGTCTTAAATATTGCCCTCGATGAAAAAACTCCCCAAAAAAATTTTTGACCCCACCCCACCCCTTCCTGAGAAATCGACTCCCATATGTCGAAAATTCAATATTTTTTAACTCTGGATGGGATGGATGAAAAATTTTGAAAATTTCACTATTGATAGGCATTATATAAGTACATTTGTGGAATTTTTTCAAATTTTTCGATTCATATTTTCTCGAATTTTTTAGGCTTTGAAATTTTCAAAAAATTGTAAAAAATTTCTTTGAGGGGGTACATGGCTGAATTTTTTTCCATAATTAGCTCGTACTTTAAGGTACAACATGATAATATTTTCAATCCCCCGAAGGGGGTGGAAGTTCGTCAAAAAAAATGAAATGTGTAACAAGAACGTCTCCTAAATTCACTTTTGTGCATTTTTTTTGCGAACAACGCATTTTAGAGAAAAAGTAGCATAGTAATAAAATGTTTCTCATTAAACTCTCTACAAGAAAGGGTCTTATAATTTTTTTCGTTTACCCATTAGGGGAAGAGATAGGGGACTACAAAGTTACTCCTAATACTAATAATTATTATGTATTACACTATCGCAAAATCAGTAAGGACTAAACAAGAAAAAAAAATGAAAAAAAAAATAGAAAATTAAAATTGGGAATGAAGGCGTTACTTTTCGACTATTGTGGCAAACTTCTGACTGTAGATTTCACAATAAGAATAAATAAAATTCCACGTAATGATGGTGAAGTTAAAGTAGTACCTATAATAGTTCAATCATACTACGATTATAATCGAGACTAATTTGATGCCGAAGTTTTTCTGAGAAAACTTGTAGCCAATAATGTCCGTAAGAACACCTAACTTTCCCCCGTGCCCCCAAAACTAGTTTTTCGCAAATAACACGCGTTCTAATCTAGATACAGGGAAAAAGTCCAGTTAAGAAATTATGCTGATCAGATTTCCAACAAAAAATACTATTACGCAATTTTCACCCAAATTGATAGAATCGCGAGAAAACGCACTTGAAACGCCCCACTTACACTGCACATAGGCCCATAGCGCGGTGTTTGATATAAACCACAGTGTTATGATAATGTTTCATGTTCCCATCGTGCCGATGGCTACAATGTGCGGGGGGAGAGGGTAGAACAAATTTTGTTTATTATCGAAAATTGATCTGGTATACCGCCTGATAGTTTTAAAATAATTATGATATGATAGTAATTAATTATCAATTCATGAGTAGTTTCGAATATGATAGTTTCTTGTTTAGTCCTTACTGATTTTGCGATAGTGTAATACATAATAATTATTAGTATTAGGAGCAACTTTGTAGTCCTCTATCTCTTCCCTTAATGGGTATACGAAAAAAATTATAAGACCCTTTCTTGTAGAGAGTTTAATGAGAAACATTTTATTACTATGCTACTTTTTCTCTAAAACGCGTTGTTAGCAAAAAAAATGCAAAAAAGTGAATTTAGGAGACGTTCTTGTTACACATTTCATTTTTTTTGACCAACTTCCACCCCCCTTCGGGGGGTTGAAAATATTATCATGTTGTACCTTAGAGTACGAGCTAATTATGGAAAAAAATTCAGCCATGTACCCCCCTCAAAAAAATTTTTTACAATTTTTTGAAAATTTCAAAGCATAAAAAATTCGAGAAAATATGAATCGAAAAATTTGAAAAAATTTCCACATATGTACTTATATAATGCCTATCAATAGTGAAATTTTCAAAATTTTTCATCCATCCCATCCAGAGTTAAAAAATATTGAATTTTCGACATATGGGAGTCGATTTCTCAGGAAGGGGTGGAGTAGGGGTCAAAAATTTTTTTGGGGTTTTTTCATCGAGGGCAATATTTAAGACCACTTGTGACCGAATTTGGGTCAAGGGCTGTTTTCACTATCTTATCAGGAGAGACCCATTGTTTTTTGTTCAAAAATGAAAGAAAAACCTATGCATAGCTGCAGCTGTCAATCATTTTAATTTTTTGATGTTTCAGCATTTTTCTTATGAACTTGAAAATTACATTATAATTTACATATTTCTGAAAATGAAATAAACGTAACTTTTTTTTGGTTTCTTGACCTACCTCCTCCTTTATAAGGCTTAGTCATGAGGTGAGAATATATACGTGTGTTGAATACGCAAAGATAATTAATTGAATAATTTTGGAAAAAATAGCAACATCGTCCTTCCATAACTTTACATATTAAGTTTATCAAAATTTTTATGCTATTCACACTCGTTTTTACGCATTAAAATCCGATGTATACTCGTATGTCATATGTATGTACAGGTCATTACGTGGAATTAGTACTCTTTCGAATCTGTCACAAGTTCAGTCGTGTGACTAAATAATGAATATTAATTTACCAAAATCTTCTGCAGAAATGTTCCTCTTCTTTCTCGTTATCACGTTAGTTAATTAGAAGCTATTGTGTTTTTTGGTTGTATTTTTATTTATTTATTTTTCTCCTAAATTGTTTCATCCGCAGGTAAAATTTGTTGTCTTTTTCTATTCCAAAGGAACTAATGTACTAATTACTTCACATTTTACTATTCGCTTCTTACCAAATTTTCGCATTTAATTGAGTGTGCACGAGTATGATAAGTTATCTACTCTTTGAACGGAAGGAGATTATTTTAATGCGTTTTTATGGCCGAAAATCGTGAATTCACACTATCTGCGAATTGCAAATATATTATGCGCTCTTATTTTATTCCCTCCCTAGTAAGTATTTTCGTGGTTTTTACTCGCACTCATATAGTCCTTACATGATTTATTTATGCTCTGCTTTTTTCTTTAGAGAGATTTGATAATTTTGGAATACAACAATTTTGCAAGTTATAGTGATACATTTGTCTAAAACCGTAAAAAAGTGGTTCTAGCTAGCTCTGTTCATATCTTGAAAAAATTTTATCTCGAGATCATGATTCTATGAATCGTTTATTACCTTAATTAATTTTTTTTTTTTTAATATCTACATATGCGCAAAACTCTAGACTAGCCCAGTATTAACTTATTACATGTTGTAATATTAATTTAGATATGAGAATATATAGCGTAAATGATAAATGTTATTCAAAGATCCAAGTGATGAAAAAAATATCACCCAGTATAATAGTACATCAAATGAGCAGATATTAGTGCTTGCCTTACCTCTCATTTCATTAGCATAATTCAAAATGATGGATTGATTAATCCAATTTTCATTTCACAAAGAAACATAACAACCAGTGAACCATCGAACAATCAGCTGATAAAAATTCATTCAAAGACATGCGATATCTCAACAAAATTGGCCTTTAACCGTCGGTAAGTAGTAATTAATCTGTAGTACAGGTATGTAAGTTGAAAAAATTCTACTATATAGTTGAGTAACGCTAAATGAAGAATTATTAACGAAATTTTATTTCAAATTATGACCGACTAGTTTCTTTAAGATATAATAAACCGGTATATTATCCACAACCATAACCACACACTATGTCCATCATGAGATGGTATTCGTGACATTTCGCATATACGAAACATCTGCTTTAAACTTGTTGACACGAGAATGTCAGTACCGTCATAACATATAATTTTAAGAGAAAAAATCCGTCGTTTCTTCTTGATGATAGACATTTATACCTTATAACATTATATCTTTGGCTTAGAATTTATTTGTTGAACGTGATGTATCGCATCTTTGCTGACGTTAACAGATTTCGAATTTTTACGACGAAGTTCTAATTACTCATGTAAATAATTCGGTTAATTCATTGGAAGTTTGAATGGTTATAAAATTCGTTTTACTTAATTTATTGCATACATGAAGTAATAAAATTGGAAATTAAAGGAGAAAAATTAATAACGGGCGCGGTCAGGGTTCAATGTTATGTACCTTTGAAATTTGATTAGGTAAGTATCACATTCGGGCGCGTTTTTAACCGTTGATTTCTGTTGTTGAACGTTGCCCTTATACATGCAACTTTTAATATACCTAACTACCTGCAATTTTATACCAGCTTATATTATTGGGTAATGAAAAGTTTAAAACGATTAATGTTTTCAATTGTGATAACGTTAACTGTGTTTAGAAAATAAGAATCGAAAGGAATGCCAAACGGTGAACGAAGCGTATAGAACACTATTCGAAAAATAAACAAGAACTCTAATATTTGGCTCGAGTTACTTAAGACTATTAGAAGTGCATTTGTAATACTAAATTTTCGGTAACATGACGTAAGTAATTCACGAAAGTGCGAATTAATTTTTCATAAGTAAAAAAAGTTCAATAAATTATACTGCAACTCGTAAGTATTTATATTCATGGGCATACATTTATTTATTTATTCGTAAATTAAAATTAAGAATTCACCACATAGGATACTTCAACCGCAAAAAGTTGCGCAAAAAATGGCGCCTTCTTTGAAATTTCTCGATCTACTGGAAATCTTCGGGGCTGAGGTAATCGCTACGACATTTTTGATGTTTTTCGGGTGCATAGGTCTAATTGGTGAAGTAGGTGATAAACAACCTATGAATCCTCTTCGTCCAGCATTTGTCTGGGGGTTCACAGTAACCTCTTGTGTCGTTGTGAGTGTTTCATTTTTTCGACAAAAATTATAATCAAATACTACGTACATTCTTACCTTGTAATAATTAATTTCCCTCTGTATACCAGATATTCGGTCCAATCAGTGGAGCTCATATGAATCCTTGTGTTACTCTGTGTGCAATCATCTTTAAAAGAATCTCAATACTAACCGGCTTCGTTTATTTTTTTGCCGAATACATCGGAGCATTTATCGGAATTTGGTTGATAAAAGTATAATACGATGATAATTGTTTCAATAACTAAAAGTATTTTTTGCCCTATGTATAGAACTACATATGCTTTATTAGCATTTGTAAATCTTTTCAGGTTATGACACCTTGCAATAATTACCCGGAAGGATTTTGCGCAGTAGCAGTAAATTCAAATCTCTCGTTACCTGCTGCTTTTCTCTCTGAATTTATGGGTACCTCGTTTTTAATATTCGCAGTATGTAGTTCGTGGGATCCTCGAAGCGCTGATCATCACGATTCAATGCCTCTTAAATTCGGAGCCGTCATCGCATCAATTGTTTTTGGAATAGTAATTAAAATTCTATCATAAACTCTTTTTTTCGATTTTCGATCTTTTTCATATTCTACTAATAAGTAATAATAACTTCTCATAGGCTGGTTACAGTAACGCAAGTTTAAATCCAGCTAGAAGTTTTGGCCCTGCAATGCTCTACGGGAAATGGGAAAATCAATTGGTGAATCTTCATTGAATAATAACAAAATTATAAAATTAAATTAAATTTTGAATTTTCATTGATATATATTTCTTTTTTCAGCAAATATATTGGATGGCACCTTTTAGCGCTTGTATTTTCACAACGTTATTGTATAAATATACATTTTTAAGGAAATACGAAAAACTTTCAAAAAACAGTCCTCAGTCGACGAATGAAAATTTAAGTAAGAGAGCTTCAGCATAAAATTTAATTATTTATAATGTATGTTACCCATTGAATATTTTCCTCGCATAATGTACCCAGATTTTTATTAATATACGAATATTTTTGAATATTTGTTTCTTTGATTTCAGCAGCTTTAAGTTAGAAAATTCGCTATTCTGGTTAAATATGATATTGCAAACATCATTTGTGAAAAAAAAATTAATCAAAATCTTTCTCCATAAAATACTCTAAATCAGGTGATGGAAGATATGTACTTCATCAGATTAAACTGAGAAATTGACGAAAATATTTCTCATTAATAAATGTGTTCAATTTTCAATGTTTTATAAATAAAAAATTTTCAAAACATCAGTTTTTTTATGCATAATAATTTATTAAAGGAACTTCTATGACCCTGGTAAAATGATAGGATACCTAGACCTATACTAAAATACAATTACATGATATTATGTATTAGGTACCAGTGGCGTAGCGAATGATGTGCACTGTGCAGTGTAAAATTTTATGTTTTCCTGATGATTTATATTAACCCAAACAAAATCGAAAGCATAACAATTTCTCAACTTGATTCCTTAAATTAATCATACTATATTGAAGTTCCTGAAATAACATACAAAATGAAAATGATGTTCGACTTTTCTAACGATACCAAATGAAACAGATTCATTCTGGCTTTTAAATAATCAACTCTTTTGTAAAATGTTACTTTGATAAGGTACAATCAACAAAAAAATTTGTTTTAGGAATTTAAGGGCTGAAAAATTGTTCTCAGAAAAAGTGAGTTGCCAAAGGAGGGGCGAATCCGAACCGTCCCATGAGCTCAGAAAATTGTCCTATGTAGTAACAATCGTCGGGTAAATGTGAACTAAAATCGCTTTTACAGATTAAAAAAAAACTTGTTCATAATTAACTTATTATGAATCTTTTAATTGCTACGAATTATAAAACATGCCATATGGTAGTAAAGTATAGATATTCATAAATTTCTTGCACATTAAAAAAATAATGTATAATTGTATACCTTAAAGAAAACTACCTCGCCCCTTGTAGACCAACAAAATGTAGATATATATTAGAGGAAAAAACTACATTATCCCCATTATCCCTCCCATTGATATATTCTGGATACTGTCCTGCTTAAAAAATTGAACTCTTACATGACTTGATTTTTTTTTGTTTTTGAAATCGTGTTTTCATTTATAAAAAAAAAAAAAACAATGCTATCAATCTTCTCAAATTTTTTTTTATTTTAAAACTATCCTAATCTCATTTTCCTTAATTAAGACCAACAGATTTGTGCGAGATCTGGCTCTCTCCATTAAATGGACCCTGCGATGAATTTACACTTCAATAAAAATTCCACATTGCTACACGATTTAGTTGTATAAAAGGACTTTCTATCGCTATCACCAATGCTGTTATCATAAAGCCAGTTTCACAGCAACTGATGGGTCACTCCAAATGATATTTCTGGGATCCCATATATTACACGCTGCATACATATATATCAGACAAGATGTTGCCATGAATTCTAATAATAAACCATGAAAAGGAGTTACATTGTGAGCAAATACAGTACTATGGAATGCGCAGTCGCAAGGATTGAAACAGATTGAAATGCGCTCAAGTAACGTGTACGACCATGTTCGACCATTGCAAGTAGTTATCACGTGGTAGTTATATATCCTTATTTTGAAGAAAGATTTTTCGGAAAAACATGAAAAGTATATGGCCGTTTGAAAATTGATCAAAATAAATATTGTAAGTAGGAAAGAAAGTAGGTAAGTTAATAGATAATAAAGTATTTGAAAATGAATCAGATATATAATAAACATAAATGATTCAATACACTATACACGTGCATTAACGATGGCTGATCCTGACAACTATTTATGGACTTACTTCGTGATTTTTCTCGGTGAAGCAACGGGAACAACTCTCCTTCTCTTTTTCGGTTGTATGGGATTAATTGGTGGAGCAACCGAGAAGGAGTTTACCATCGTTACAACCAGCCCTTATATGGGGAACCACAATAACAACTATCATAATGGTAATGCATATAATTTCAATATAATTATATTTTATTTAATTGGAAAACGTGTGAATGAAATTTTCTTCAAGATTTTCGGACACATTACTCGAGCGCATTTCAATCCTTGTGTAACGGTTTGTGCATTGGTTTTACGTATAATCAATATGAATACGGCAATGGTATATTTTGCGGCTCAAATGATTGGCTCACCTTTTGGATATTTCTTACTGACAGTCTGTTATTTTTATTTTTCAATCCAATACTTCGTATTATTATTTTGATCATCCCTGAAATATTTATTAGCTTGCAGTTCCTAGTAAATTCACCACCGATACCAACCACCCGAATAAAACTGATGGATTCTGTAATACTGTATTACGTCATGATGCAACCCCTTTTCAAGGTTTATTATTGGAATTCATGGCAACATCTTGTCTAATATACGCGGTGTGTAGTGCATGGGACCCCAGAAATGCCATTTGGAGTGACTCAGTTGCTGTGAAATTGGGCTTTATGATAATAGCTTTGGTGATAGCAATAGTACGTTTACACAATTATATTTATATCGTGTAGTAATCTCGTGTTTTTATTAAAAAGCAAATCCACCACAGGGTCCATTCACTGGAGCGAGTTTAAACCCAGCGAGATCTTTTGGTCCCGCTTTAATCAATTGGGTATGGAGAAATCATTGGGTAAGTTTCTTAGCTCCTATTCAATATACTATGAGTCATATAGGTCTTCTAATTATTTTAAACAAATTATAGCTTTACTGGATCGCGTGTATTGGTGCAGCAACATTCACAACAGTGTTATACAAATATGTATACTTACTCGATGCCGAAGAGTATTTAAAGTCAAAGGAACAAATTTATGATCAATTAAGACAAGGGTCATTGTATAGTAAACAAGAAGCCGATAATTTAATTCCAAAAACGAAAACTGATAAAAATCCGAATGAAATAGCGGGGCCATCTGGAAGCAGTCGTTGATATAATTATGTAATTTTGAATTAAAAAATAAAACTTACTTAAACCATCAGTGATGTATTTCTAAATATGAGTTTAAAAAAAAGAAATATAAAAATAAAATTGTTCATTATGACTACAACGAATACTTAAATATTATATCTAACAACAGGACAAAAAAAATCAATTAGCAACTGTTTGACACATATGGACTGGTGTTTGCATCAACTCCAAAGAAGCTCCTTTTAAATTAGCTCCCCTCAAATTAGTTTCATGTAAATTACTTCCCGATAAATCACAATTCTGTGAACAAATTCGAATTCAAATTTAAAATATTTCATATGTAAGTATTACGATAGAATTTTTCAATTGAGTTATGAACAATACGAACTTCTAAATCCGCTCCAGCGAGTACTGCTGCTCGTAAATCACAATGTTGCAAATTAGCATTCTTTAGAGTAGCTACTCTCAGGTGTACTCCAGCCATATTGCTACCTTCTAAATTAGCACCTTTCAAATTGACTCCTGAATAAAAAATTAATATAAATATTTCTCTATTTATGGTTAAAATAAAAAAATTAGTAAGTCTTCGAAGAAATATAATATGAAACAACTAACCTTCCATGTTGGCATTTTTACCAGCTGGATCTTCGAAATTACAAGCTCGTAAACTTGCTCCTTCCAAATTAGCGCAAAGCATTTTAACGCCAAGTAACTGAGCACCATCTAACACAGCGTTGGATAAATCAGCCCTTTCCAACGTACACCAACTAAGATTAGCTCCGACTAAACGGCAACCTTGTAAACAGGCGTACTGAAACGTGATATTCCTTCAAATAAAAATTCAACAGTTCCCAAAAATTTTATCTCGCATAAATACCTTGAAATTTATATTTCGTAAATCAAGACGCGAAAGATCTGCTCCTGCTAGGTTGACCCCTTGGAAACGTAATTCGGTGCTCTTATCGGTGGTTATTAAGGCATTAATTACATCACGAGTGCTTAATGGAATGGTATCTCTGCATGCTGAATACTGTTTCGCAATCACTTCCAATTGCGGAATCATCGACTCGATATTAAAATACCTAGCTTCCTCTAAAACTCCTGAATTTACATTCACGGTTTAAATTAAAATGATAGCCATATTTACAAGAGAAAGAAATTATCACGTAATACTCACCAAGAGGATTGACATCTTTATTGATAATTATTTGCGACGTCCTCAAATAGTTGATAATCGGTTCAAAAAATGTGGGTGAACGATCTAATAAATAAGCTCCACTGAAATCCTTTTCACTGGGTATTAGACCGCTTTCGTTGTTACAAAACATTCTAAGTCGAACAAATTTCAATGACTCCATTTTCAAGAGATACGATTTTAAGTTAAAAAATGAACTGCTCACTTTGCTAGCATACTGTTCGGCTCTTTGAGAATTAATGTTCCTCGTGATGTTACGAAATGTTTACCTCCTACATTTAGTGTAATCCAATCTTTCTCAGTGTTATTATAATTTTGGTTTTCGGCTTTGTCTTGCCTTTGGAATGGCTCTCCGGCGGAGACATATAGTACTTCGTTATCCCTTAAATAATTAAAATAAATAAATAAATAAACGTACGTTACCACATCACTTGGAGTAAATAAACACTTACCTCAAAACTTCCACATCGTCGACTTCTCCACCTTGAGCAGTGAACAGTTTCTTCGCTTCGATACCAAATTTTTCTTTAGCTAAAGCAAGAAGCTCAGGAAGAGTTTTTAACAATACAACCTAAAAAATGTTTCATGAGTACTGAAAAGTTATAATATGAAGTTTATGATTATTCTACAATTTACCTTTCCATTTTCGGTGGATCCATTTATGAATAAAATTACACGTTTCATATTTTTCGGTTGTTGGTTATAATAATTAGAAACCAAAGGTACAGCTAAACATAAACATATGAACTAGAAATTCTTAATTTATCATAAAAACGTAAAATATGAATATCACAATATCACAAATATTCAAACATACACAAATCACAAAAACTGAAAAAAAATTTCAACCCTCGAGTTTCTTATTTTCAAGTTTTCAAGCTTTTTGAACCATTGAACGCTTGAATCAAGTTTTTTAGTTTCGAGTTTTGAGTTATGAATTAATTATTGACTTGAGTTTGCGTTTAAAATTTTGCTGATTGCTATTTTGTATAATTTCAGTGTTGATACTTTCTCAATTTTTAATTTTCCTTTCCTATCGCTCAGAACTTTTTTTTTAATGTATTGGTAAACCTGATCCAGATGTTAAAAATTTTAGAAATTTTTAAAATGAATTTTTACGATTATTTTTGGCACTCAAATTCATATAATGAAAACTTTCATAAAAAATAAAAAATTTCAATCAAACAAAATTGACGAAAATTCAAGAAATCATCGAAAAGGTTGGAAAAAAGTTATCAAATTTTGATTTTTTGAATGGAATATCAATAGTGAAAAACGAAAAAGTAATTTTACATCTAATTAATTCTGCAGCACTGACAAAAAATTTAAGCAATTATATTGCATTGTTTGATTTGTCGGGTTTCGGAACGCTTTTCATGTTGCGAGTTTTCCCAACTAATATAGTGAGCGATTGTTTTTAAAAATTCAAATGCATCGGGCCCCATTCAACGAAACTCTACTCAAACTTTACATCGATAATCCGGTGATATAAATTTAAACATTCTACATGTAACGGTGTTGAGTAGATAGCAATACTTTAAGTATTTCGTATTCGCTGCTTTAATACCTTTTTTCCGTTAAAATCGTTAACGATAAAATATTCAATTAGTATATCGCCGAAATCAGCCGTTAATTATCAGTCTAGCATGATCTCCGCTTACCAGCGTATCATTAAGAACTATTGAGAATTGTAGCTGTAGTTATGTACTATGTCCGATCCAAACATGGTTTGCAATGGTCATAAAGAAAGCAACGTCGAAAAACGCGCTGTCAATGCAGTAAGTGAATTGTTATCTGCTTTCGAAAAACCAAACCCAGATTCGTCAAAAATTGCCGAGAGCACAACGAACCAAATTGACAGCATGACCATTGGTACTATACCATTTCCGGATTTTGATCATTTATACGCAAGCAGCGTGGAGGAAACGACTAATTCCAACACTATGAATTTAAACATCGCCAGATCCAATCTAAATGCCTACCATTTGGATATAATCGAAGAACAAGCAAAAATAATTGACGCCCAGAGTCAAGAAATATCTAAATTAAAGAAACAAAATGAAGCCGTAAGTAGATATCAAAACATAAATTTTCTTGTGGAAATATATTAATTTAATCTCTTTTTCGTAGTTGATCGCCAGAATTGAACGAATGAACAGAAGACTTAGCTTGAATCAGTGTAGCCGCAAAAGTTCAGTGCGCCGAATGAGCCATCCATGCCGGCAAGGTGGAAGTGACAGTGAGGTTTTAGATAACGTTGAATCAGGAACTAATTACGTAAATACTGAAAAAATCAAAGATGAACAACTCGACGATTCTTTTCCCGATGATATTCCTTTGATAAAATTAACACCTTTTGGCAAACAAAATGACACCTCCGATACGAAATCATTCAACGAAGAATCGCTCGTCGGTGCGTTCCTAACCCTTATTTTAATTTTATTTAAAATAATTATCGTAAATACTGGATTATTGAGTCAAGTATTTTGAGAAATAAATGCATTTTTTGTTTCTTTAAAATTATTTTCATTTATAAATTTATAATTTTGTAATCATTCATTTTCCTAGATGGCTTACAAGAACCCATTCATAAACAAGAAGAAAATGAACCACTAACAAAAGAAAAATCATCTTCATTAATTAATATTCCGAATAAAGAAAGCTCCAAAACAAATTTTCGTATCAAGTTTCGTCGAAATAATGTTTCGCTTAGTAACGATCATAGAAAAAGAAATAAAATGGTTAGATTTGCGGAAGAAAACAAAAGTTCGCAAAATTTAGATGTGAAAAGTCACAAACGAAATTGCGCCAAAACAGTTGACGAACAACAGTTGATAACCGATGATGCAGTGTTATTTTTGAAAACATATCCAGAACAAGAAACAACCAGTAAACCAGTAGAAAATGAAAGTGAAGAAGCTCAGTCAGGTATTCGATAAGATTCTATTAATGTTTGGTTTCAACTTTTATTTTTATTTATTTAATTTGTTTTTTATTTTATTTCTTTGTAGCACAATCAGTAAAAAAGAAAAAATCTCTGAGAATTCCAATTTTGGTTACTCCTGAACCTTATTTCACTAATGTAAGAGAGGATATTTGTCAAGATCCAGTTACATACACTCCGACCTCCTTGGAGGTACTTTCTTCATCATTTAACTTGGTATATTACTTTTATTTGATTTGGTTTATTAATTTTATTAATTTTTTTTAAAGGTACCCTCTTTTCGAACTATTGAAAAGGACAATATTGAGTCACCAGATGTTCCTAAAAATTATTACGAAGATGTACGAATAGAAGCAGCTAAAGAACGACATCTACGATTTGAAATTGGAGAAAGGAAAAGAAAAAAGTCCGTTCAAATTTTATCAGTTTCTTCGATTTTTCTTTCTTTTTAATGTGAATAACGTTCAATTTTTTGCAGATGGGACGTACAAAGAATACGTGAACTGCGACAAAACGAAAGATTAAAAGAAAAGCTGCGCAGAAGAAAGAGCAGGTGGAGTAAAATGGATTCGCCGAAACAAGTTAAATCCCAAGTACCAGAAAAAGTCACGACTTTATTTCCGGAGATTAAAAGTATCGAAAAAATAATCATCACCAATGCTGTCCCCGTTACCGCGTTGGGAACCAGTATTCCGAAAGTTCCATCGTGGTACTTGAATTTTTTTATACCTTGCTCCTATCGCATTTGACCGTGATATAATTTTTCTCATCCCGTTACAGGGGCACCGAATTCGAAACCGAATGGTTGAACGACGGTTCCATCGATTCGACTATTTACGAAGATAATCAGCCCACTAATCATCCACATCATAAAGACACAAAAACTAAGCCTGCCTGACGCAGGCTACTGCGATAGAATTACAAAAGCTGAATTCTATTTTAATTTTAAGTTGAGTGAATGAATTTTACGATTGAGCGAATCGTGATGACTTACTTTTTTTTTAAGCGAAATATTTTTGTACGTTCGAGAAAATTAATTACTTATTTATGTACCCTAACGCAAATAAATCGAACATTTATTTTTGTACCTTCTGAATTCTTATTTTTCACCTGTTCATCTGTCTACTCATTGTCAGATTTCTCTGAGTTGTTCACCCTGAAATTTTTATTTTGATTTCTTTTTTCGTATATTTTTTTGATTTAGGAATTCTTTTAAAGCTCTAAATAATAAGGTATAGAAAAATTCTTGAAAATTTTATGACAAAAAAAGTCTTTACTGATGTATATTTTTTGTGTCTTTTGAATTTTTATTCTTTACCTGACTATTTATTAACTCATTGTCATTCTTTGGGTTGTTCACCTGAAAATTTTTTTAGAATTTATTTTATTTTTATTTTTTTTTGAAGTTCCAACAAATAAGTTATGAAAAATTTTATTGAAAATATTTAAAATTTTAATATTAAAAAAAAAGAAACAAAAAACTGTTCCAGTATGTTTCATTTACATGTATGTGTTTATTTCTTTGATTTTTATGATATTTTAAATCTTTTGAGTTCTTATTTTTCACTGCTGCTAATCTTGCTACTCATTGTTAGATATCTTCGCGTTGCTTATCCAAATATTTTTTGCTCCAGTTTCTTTTATTCTATATTTTTTTAAAGTCCAACAATTAAGTTGGAAAAAAAATTTTATTGTCATTGACTGTCTTTCATTTGAAAGTAAGAATTTTTTCATTGTTTCATTGTAATGGAAAAGAGAAAGATGAGCAATTGATCATTTTCATACTGAGAAAAAAATATAACTTTGTTTAACTTGACTTATCGAACTGCAGTTATTTGGATTATATTGCGTAGAAAGCGTATGTATGTATTTTATTGATTAAATTTACCAATTGAAATGTATGATTAATTTAATAATTTTACGTAATTGTTACGTATTTGCTTTCAGATTTAAGTTCTTTGAATTATAACGGCAGTTCGTGTTGATGGAAGAATTTAGTTAAAGAAAACAAACCTATGTTAACTCCATTTATTATATACTGGATTTTATAAAGACTATACATAACAGAACAAAAATATATAATGGTAAGTAATGAAATAAATAATTTGAACAATGTCAATTGCCATGCTCAGCGACGCTGATCTATAAAATGACTAAACGAGCAATACCACGAAATCGTTCTAGGTAATCCGTATGAACTCCAAAAAGAAAATGAGACAGAATTCCGTAAAAAATCTTAGAAGCACTTGCGATGCACAATAGATGGCCCTGACTCGTCGTATTCTTGTTTCGATATCCACATTTGTTGGAAAGTAGACAACGATGCGAGAATAGATCCTCCAATCCATACGGAATATTTACGTTCAGGTGGAGCAATAATTTTGATTTTCATCGTAGACGGAGCTAAAGCAGTGATTTCTTTCTGCATTCTGTCCGCGATACCAGGGTACATAGTGGTACCACCGGAAAGTACGGAATTAGCGTATAAGTCTTTTCTAATATCCACGTCGCACTTCATAATAGAATTATAAGTCGTCTCGTGTATACCGGCTGATTCCATACCAAGGAATGAAGGCTGGAACATTGCTTCTGGGCAACGGAATCGTTCATTTCCGATGGTGATTACTTGGCCATCGGGTAATTCGTAGGATTTTTCTAGAGAGCTCGATGATGCAGCGGTGGCCATTTCTTGTTCGAAATCTAAAGCTACGTAACATAGTTTTTCTTTGATATCTCGTACTATTTCACGTTCCGCTGTGGTCGTGAAACTGTATCCTCTTTCTGTTAATATTTTCATCAGGTAATCGGTCAAGTCTCGGCCGGCGAGGTCTAGACGGAGGATTGCGTGTGGCAACGCATAACCTGCGGAAATAGTTAATATTTAATACATACAGTGTTGGCAGTTTTTATACCATTTTCTTCTATACAGATTTGATGGAAACTAACCTTCGTAAATAGGAACAGTATGAGATACTCCATCTCCGGAATCCAATACGATACCGGTTGTACGACCAGAAGCATATAAAGACAACACAGCTTGTATGGCAACATACATGGCTGGAGTGTTAAAAGTTTCGAACATTATCTATTCAACACATTCAAGAAAGAGTTAAAATGAAGAAATTACCAAAGTAATATATGCTGATAGGCGCTTATTATACGTATCTTTTAAGGCAATCTAACTTTTCAGTCATTTCTTAACATTTCCAAAAATGAAATAAAAAGTCGTGCAGTGAATATTTATCCATTTTTAAAGCAAATATAGACATTTCTCTTTAATATTCAATCCATACAGTACTAAAATGTTATTTTTCAATGATTTATCATTTTATTCCTATAGCTGTTTTCCTTGTTAAACACAAATTCTAGTATAGTTTTTCTTGCAAGTATAATTTCCTCTCATAAAAATCAAACTTTTCATCAATTTTTTTTAAATTATAAATCTTTCAGAATCTTTAACAACAATAATGTTTCATCAGCAGAAATTTCCAGTATTTTTTGTTTAAAATTCTTAAACATACAAGATTACAGAACTCGTTTTCGATTGAAAAAATTTTACTAAATGCCTTTCGATAATTCAATACAAACAGCGGTGTATATACGTATTTAGTTACCGGATTCGTAATTTGTAAAAATGTAGATGAATGATGAAAATTAATTATTCGTAGAGTTTTGATCATGCAAAAAGATATCCGCTGATTACATGGGTACCGATTTAATCTAAAACTATCATCTAAAGTTGAAATGCAAGCAATTTAAACATTGAAGTCAAGTAATTTACTGAAAATTCATGATTATATTCGATTGAAGATGTAAAGAGAAAATAAGAATCTTATAAATTGAAGCAGAATGAATGGATTCATATTGAACTTAAAATATCAAAATGTAACGACTAAAATTTGCACTTTCAGTTGACAAGAAAAAAAAATGAAAATTGTTAATGCTTTAAGTTTATGATCAATACTCAAGCCAGCTCAGACTGTGGAATTTTTTAAATTGAAAACAAATCTTGTGTTGCTTGTTAGAGAATTTGTGGCATAGAATTCTGCAATTTTTGTTGCTACAAAATAATTACCTGTTAAGAAATTAAGATACGACTCCAAGAAAACAAAATTGAAAAAGTTAGTTGCATAGTTCATGATTTTTAATGGAAAGAAATATATCTATATTACTGGAGAAAAATTGAAGAATTATTGATGGGACAAAAAAAGAATAAAAAGTCGATACAAAGTTCCGAGATTTTAGAATTTGAAGAAATTAATAGGCTTGATTTCATTTTCAAGGATGGATAAATAGGTATTCACCTTACAACTTTATTGATATTTTGTAATGTTGAAAATTACTGAAAATTACAAAATAATCTTAAAAAAGTAAATTAACACTATAACGTCTACTTATTCTAATATGGAATAACTCTTACTTGTGTCATTTTCTCTCTGTTGGCTTTAGGATTGAGGGGAGCTTCTGTTAATAGAACTGGATGTTCTTCTGGGGCTACTCGCAACTCGTTGTAAAACGTATGATGCCATACTTTTTCCATATCATCCCAGTTGGTGACGATACCGTGCTCAATGGGATATTTGACCGTAAGTATACCTCGTTTTGATTGTGCTTCGTCTCCAACATAGCTGTCTTTTTGGCCCATACCAACCATAATACCTTGATATCGTGGACGCCCTACGATTGAGGGGAAAACCGCTCGCGGAGCGTCATCTCCGGCAAACCCTGCTTTACACATACCCGATCCATTGTCTACTACTAAAGCCGCTACGTCGTCGTCGCTCATGATGTCTTTTTTTGGTATTTATGAACTGCAAATTGAAGAAATTTGAATTTTTAGTTTATTAACGTACCAAGAAAATTATATTTGTAAATATGCAGTTATGAGAAAAGAAAGCTATTATTATTATTTTTTAATATTTATTATTTTTTTAAATCATTTTTTCATTTTATTATTATTATTTTTTATTTGCAGTTTACAGTTATATCAACCTCATATTAGGTTTATTTCACATCTTCAACTACTATGTTGATTACATTACTGTGAAGGAGATAACTGAAAATCAATTAAATTTTAATGAATAAAAAAAATTAATCATTAAAAAAATTTATCAATAAAATTGAAAATTTTTTCGTTCCTATTTATAACTTTGAAATTTTTGAATTTATGTCGTAACTTTTTTCAAAATTTAAATTTTCCCATTTATTGTAAAAAAAATTATTTAATTTTCTTGAAAAATTTTTTATTTAATTTTGAAAATATTTCAAGATTTTTATAGCTAAAAATAGAAACTTCCTTTAAAAGAGTTTCAACTGCTTTCCATTTTCTCGGTATTCATTCGCTTCATTCCCAACAAAACAAGCTTTGAACTTTCTCTCATTTAAGTATAGATGCTCCAGTTCCATAATTAAAAGGCGGAACGATCGCTTCATTTGTATCATGTGGAAGCGTAAACTTTCTGTTTCTATTGTTTTAATTTACGATATCCAGTTCTGATGGTATTTTACTGCATATGTATGTAAGATTTTAGATTTACTTCTATGGAGCAATAACTTCACGAGGTTCAATATCAAAGTCGAGACTAATTTAGGAACTTGAAAATTTGTCACATTGGTGTCGTAAAGTTGAGGTGTTGGTTTTATTCGAATTGAGATAATTATTGTATTATATTATAGAAATTCTTCAACTTTAACAAATAATTAATTTTCTTTTTATCATAACATTTTAAATAAGGTAATTAAATTAATGAATGTACATTTTCTTCTTTTTAATCTACTGTGAAATAATAGTTCTACGACTTCCAGAGTTGATCACATTCGTGCAATTTTTTTTGAATTTATTAAAAAAAAAAAAGTTACTAAACGTTTGTTAAAAAATTTTTCGATTTAAAAATTGAAATGAAAAAACAAAAATTAAAATTAAAATCTGTTCAGCAAGTATCGTAAAAAAAAACTCACCTACCTGAGTGAAATTAATAATCCAAACGTAACCGTCGAATTTCCGTCGTGTGGTGTTTTTCCTTCAATTGTTATCACTGTACATACGTTAAAATACGCGAACTTCGCGATACGAATTATTAATGACTGGTTCGAATGGAAGACGCATAGGTACTGCCTCAGAACAAGTACTTACACTTATTATATACGGAAATACGTACGCGTATATTTTGCCTGCAATCCTAACGTTCGCGAGCTTCCTTTCACTGAATTTCATGATCAGCTCAGTGTTTCCTAAAACGACTATGTTCGTTGTTCATCCCCTCCAAAGGGAGCTTTCTTTCAGATGTCGAGTCATTTGGTGGAAAATACGCTTTGTCGGAAGTTATTTATGGGTGAAGAAGCCCGTTAGAAAAGCACCTATCCAGAATTTCGTGGTTTACCAATTATAGCAAGGTGATGAGGTATTGTGATAATGATTCAAAACGTCGTAAAATTTAATAGCTTTGGTCACATTTTTTTCATTTTTTTTTTTTTTTGATGAAGGATTCTATTCGTCAGTTTAGATCTATTTCCTGTGCTAATATACATTGACCGTGGAAGTGTTAGATGTCTCGCCATTGTTGAATCTTATTTCATTGTCAGTAGTGCACACGATTTCGTATATTGTTGTGCTTTGTTGACAGAATATTTTTCTTAATTTGTTATTCCATTTGATTGATTATTCATGAACAATATCTGAGTTATTGTTTATGTCAGTTATCAGATCAGGTATCGCATCATTGATCATAAATGAAGAAAACTATCGAAATTTTCACGAAAGGATAATGAAATTTTTCTGATGCACTTCGTACTTAATGTTTGATATATGAATTAAGTATTAGGGTGGAGGGTGGATACATTTTATTTTTGAAAATTTATGATGACTAGATGAAAAATGTTGTCGTAGGACACCAATAATTTGCTCAATTTCAGCCTCTGTGGGTCAATATTTATAATTTCACCACATAAAGCTTCATGTTCGAAAAATCGAACTTTTTGAGATAATTAATTTTTTTTTTTGCATAATCATTGTAGGTATTTCGTTTTCTGTATGCAAAGAATAGGTGCTACTTCACGTAATGAGTGTACTTTACTACCTGTTACTCTGAATAATGACTCATGGAAGAGTACGTACATACGTATTTAGAGAAATTACATTATTTGAACTTCGAACCTTCGTCTGGGAAAACTAAGAATCATCAATTCTTTCGATAAACCATTAGTGAGCGACTAATTCTTTGAACTTCGAAAGTTCCTCCGGAAATCTCGCGATATATTATTTTTAAATTTGAAAACATTTCCGAAAGGAAGTAGAAAAAAAACCATGATAATTTTCTTAGCTGTAATTCTAAACCAATGCATCACAGAATAGTTCGCAAGATAACCAAAATTTCCCATTAGTGATTTACTATCCATTTTCTTCTAGAACTCGCTAGATATTAGCAAAAAACTGCAAAAACTCAATTAAAAACTTTTATGAAAAATTCGAATAATCAAACAAACAAAGAAGAAACAAAAAAAACTCAAGTGAACCTTTCCAGTAAAGTCCACTAAAAATGATTATTTCTATTTTTAGGGATTCCAAAAAACTTATCAGTGTAACATATAAGCTCGATTGCATTAATAAAGTTAGAGATTAAATAAATGGGAGAATTTTCCTCCTCAGTGCTTCTCAAAATATATTACATGATTATCGTACTGTGTAAGTATTAAGTAAGAAACATACATAGGAACACCATAATTATATTTTAGGAGTCGCAAAGGGAGAAAATTCTCCTAATAACATCATCCCTCACTTTAAAAAAAATTTTCTCTTTTTTTTTTTATTACGCACCATAAGATTTTTTTATATAAAGGATTTATTATTAGAAATAATTATTATGAATTTAATGAATAATTTTTTTTTTTTTTAGATTAGTTTATTTAATTAAAATTTTTTTATTTATATTTAATTTTAAAATAAGGATTTATATAGTTAATATATATGTAAATAAAAATTTATTTTTATTAATATTAATAATTTTATTTTTTAATATTATTTTAATTAAATATTATATATATATATATATCATGTACTATGAAAAAGTTCAACTTTTTTAAAATTGAGCCAAAAGTGGAAATAGGCAATATTGACTTGGAGAGCTGAAATTGTTTGAGTATACTATCGAGATTCGTTGACAACTTTTGCCAGTTAGCTATCACCGATTATCGAAAAAATTCAAAATCGATTGCCATTCATTAGGTACCTACTACCTACTCGTATATAAATTCACAAAATACCACTTTTTTTTCATTCAAAGGATAAAATTGTAAAAATCTTGTTATTATTTTTCTTGGTGATATTTTATTATTAAATTTTTAAACATATTTTAATGTAAAAAAAAGAAATTCAAATTTTCACTCTCAGTATTACTTAATTTTGGTTTCCGATTGCTTCTAGAAAATTTCAACATGTTTTCTTCAAAATCGAGTATGTTTTTGGAACAACAAAGTACAATTTCTAATCATTGCCTCATTTTGTGACTCCTGCTCCACTCCTCTCTCCATATCACACATTTTACTCGACTGTCAAAAATATAATTCAATCCGTCGCCAGTTCTCTCTTCCATCATCCATACCCGAGCTTCTTTCCGATAACGAATCTACAATATCTAAGCTGTTCTCTTTCTTAAAAACAATAGACATCCTCCCCAAACTGTAATCTTCCTTTCCGTGCCTCTGGCCATAGTAGCAGAACACGGCACGTTAATGGAGTAAGTAAGTAAGTAAAGTAAAAATGTGAAAAAATTTCGTTCAACCCCATAAACATCTTATTATGATAACAAATGGTCTGAAAAGCAAAAATTTAATCACCTCAGGGCCGTTGAAAAGAAGTTTTTGAGAGATCTCAGAAATGTAAATTTTAAACTCTAAAAATTTTCACTTCTGTAGTTAAATTTTTTGTGAAATTTTCGTTGGATTTAGGAAAAAAATGAAAAAGATCGTAAAAAATTATTTTTTCCCACAGCAAATTTTCGCTCTCCCCAGCTCTGAATCACGTAAGTTAATAGGAAAAATGCGTGTTATCAATGGTTATGGGGAAAAGAAAACAAATCAGAAGAGAGACGTGACTTAAAAAAAAAACAATTCAACGATCATAATATGCTAATTATCACAATACACAAATACATTCCATCGCTGTCTAGATCGAAACGGTAAAATTCCATAGACCGTCACGAGCATACACTTCGCTTCCGAACAAAATATACAGTTTACCGTTGCATATCCGCAAACATCAATTAACTTTCGAAAACGATTGCGCGATATGTATTTCCAAATCAACGATAAAATTTATCATTACGCGTTCTTCGAAGGCGAAAAAAGCGCGACGGGCGCAGAAACGCTCAAAAATACGCGTAATTAAATAACAATTAAAACATTATCCAATTATCGTATAGTAGGTCCAAACACGTATAGCATCCTTCTCTCGTACATTAATTAATGACAGAAAATGGTTAAAAATCAGAGCGTAAAATATAACAGCCATAAAAGACCTTTAAAAATCTATTATCTTATTTACCTTCGTGTGTAACTAATTAGTCGTACGCACGAGAGATTATCTGCGGATGAAATTTTTGCCGGTGTTCGGAGCTTCTTCAAAGATTTAACGATAAATGTTAATATTGTAGAAGAAAGTTAGCCAAAATGTTCGTTTTCACTTGGCCATTCGGAGCCCGCTAAGCGCTTCGTTTCGATCTACAGACGATCGATTATCAGAATTTATCGTAAATTGTTCGTTTCCCAAGAGTCACGCTGTGCTGATCGTTATGTTTAAAATTTACGCCTCAACGTTTTTCGATACGATGGTGCTTGGTAATTCGTTTCTCGCAGGTGCCTTTTAAATCTGTTACTTGAAGGAGCGTAAATGAGAAGAAATTCGCGATAACGTTGGTGCAGTTTTTCGGTTGCACTTCGTAAAGTTATTTTGACCGAAAGCGTTAAAGTGTGAAAATTAAAAATAATTAGTTGCTGCTGTAATCAAGTTGCGAAAACTACAAATATGCTCGTTACTCGAATAGCTAAAGGTTTAATTAAACAACGTAAACAGGTGCGACTTGATCTTTCTTCATAATTACTCGGCGATAAGATTTAAATAAGTGGGCGAGTTAGCGGTTATGATAGAACTTTTTTTTTTGTTATAGGTACTGGTATATAGTTTTCAAGTAGACTGAGAAATACTTCACGTTACGGAATAGAATACATTTAAATTTCAAATTTATCAACTCTTTTATACGAATCTACTAAGTTAATATCAGCGAAGAATTATTCCTTTTCCAATACGTTTCGTAGACTTTTTCATCTGTGTGTTGGTGTGAGGAAAGGTCACAAATCGATAGGTACGTTCCTCTGTGAATCGAGCCAAGAAAGTAATTTTCAACAAATACCCCGAAGAACTTTCTACATCAAAGTAGACATCGAACGGTGAATATTTATTGACCTTTTACATATTAATTTTTCATACAAACGAAAACCCATCACCTAGGTATCATCGAACTGATCGCCGATACAGCTAGCAGTAGCGATTTTCTTTCTACACCAACCTATCTATGTTTGGTATATGTCGGATTGTCGACAAAGTACAACTAGATTTAATGGATGTATACCATTGCCTCCATCCCCACCTTGTATGCTCTAAAGCTGTGTTTATTCTTGATTTTTACGAATGAAGTTCCCGGTGGTACCATAAACGGAATTAAATGCGTACGACACTTACGAGGTACTTAAAGAGTAACAAACCTATATCCACATATGGTAAACTAACGCTGCATTGCTAGTATTCTACTGTGTTCTGTATGTATGGTAACTTCACCAATCACTGTCACTTTCTTATCAATTTGTAAAGAAAGCAACGACCCGAGTAATCGAGAAATTCAGCTGTTGAGAATTTCGGATTTTGGTATTCACATCCATAGTAACTTTTAATTTTTTGAAATCAGCAGCCATGCCGCATTACTTAAGCGGAATTTTTGAAGGGTGGGTTATTTAAATTTGCAGATAATATTAACTTCTATACACTCACACCCACTACCGAGGCTGAGAGCTCCTATATCTTTCCTCCAAAATTAACTGTAAAAGTATATTTAGGATACAAGTGTACGTTTTGCGCTCAGTAATGATATGAGCTCATATTTACAATATTTGAGCTTTTTGAGGTTCCTCAAACCTTACTCAAATTTTGACCATGCGCCATTTTGGACCCATTTCGATTTAAACTTCAGTTATCGTATTTTGATCTTAAGCTTAACTTAGGCACATAGTTTGAATTTCTCTAGGTCTATTTTTTCATGAGTATATATAAGAGTTTCAAGACATTTTAATTACTCAGAACTTCTCTTCAAATTTGCTTGGAAAGCAGAAATTTAGATACATTAATTTTCTCACCCATTCTTCGGTGTGAGACCATGAACAACAATTCTGAGGTGTTTGCCTTTCCGCCAATTCTTTTCGAAATTTGAGTGAAACGCCATTTTGAATTGAAACGGAAATTAAAAATAAAAAAACTTTCGTATATCCTTATGAACATTCTTTTACCAAATTTTGTGTGATTTTCTGCTAAATCTCTTCGCGCTACGAAGTGCGGGGGTAGGAAAAATTTGAACATTTCTCATACGATTATAAAAATAATGTTTTAAAAAACAAAAATATGAAGATAACCCTCTCCCTAAACCTTCGCTGTGTTGAGGTAGGATGTATTAAAAGCTGTCGTTTTATTTCGATAATTTCTGCTGATTATTTAGAAATTCGTTTGTGTAATTACTATTATTTGTGAAATGTGCGCGAAATAATCAACGGTTCAATGAGCTTTAGCCTTGGTATGGGTTTTTATCAGGCAGAAAATTTGCCTAATGTTCCTTCCGATCCCAAATGATTTACAATCATCAACATAAACATGCCTACTTTTTTCCTCTTGGTTTCAAATTATTTCTTAAAAATCAATCAACGAACTGAAATATTGTTGTTATTCATTTATTAGAAGAGCAACGAAAGTGCTCTATGGAAATTGGTTCACGAAAATTGTCTATAATTGTCGTCAAACTGATAATTGTGTAATATACCCTATTAGGTATAAAATCTATATCGATATCTAAAAGGATAGAAACTGGTTCAGTTCAGAGGCAAGTGTTAGAAAAGACGAAGCTTTATAATTTGAACAATATTAAACCAATGAAATTGCATCGGAATAGTAGCTAAACGCGGTGAATGATCTTACCATATAAGGTCAGACAGCATGATGCATTAGTTTGTTACATGGCAAAGGAAGTAGGCAACCTTGTCTAGCATACGGTTTCTATATAGCGCGTTGCCGTCAACGTAAACCATAAACAGAGCGATGCAGCTATCGTTTGCAAACATTGTAGAAAACGTTCGCTTTGTAACCATATACGAATGAAAAATATTAATAGTTATCGGATGTGTATCTTTGCTGTAGGTCACTTCCGTACTACGATTTTTCAAGGGCGCTCAATCATTCGTACTTACCGGAAACTAGATTGATGAAGTTTAATTAAAATTCGCCTGTTAATTATAGATATGATTGATCAAAATTGGGACATTTTTTATTAGAAGTTTGTGTAAGTTTATCATCATACTTTTTCAGGTAAATTCTATCAATGAAGGTCAAATTTCGAATGGTCGACGCGACGGTCCGATAAAAATTTCAGCGAGGCCATCAACGTACCGCTTTAAGCTATCTTGATACCAATGAGTAAAAATGTAATTATTTCTTTATGTATGAGGATAATAGACTTATTTGGTTCGTGAAGAACTCATTGAGTCTGGTTTCCATTATTCTTCAAAAGCACTAAAGGAATGCGTTCAATACAAAAAATGTATGGGGGAAATTTTTCATATTATACTGAATCACAAATAATGAAGAATCAAAATTAATTTCAATAATGTTCTCAAAATGTTGCAAATATAGGCACGTATATATTTTCTCTGCAAACATGTAGTTGTTCAAAAACCTAAATAAATCCTATTTTTGAAAATATTTCTTCAAAATTCCTTCATTCCATTCCACCTCACTAGTGAAAAGTTTTCAATATCAGAAATGTAAAATGTACCTACATATCTTCAATCACTTCAATTAATAAAATAAAATAAAATAAATACTTTGGGAAACGTAGGACAATAAAAATAGCTTTAGAAATTAAATGTACTTTCTATTTGAAAAAAAAAAAAAATGTATTGGCGAATGCTAAATTTTTTTGATCTAATTGAGTTATCATATCTCCATCTAAAAAATTTACAGTATTTCATCTCAGCAAACTCTTTAATATCACATGTAAGATGTATGCGTTAATCTCTCTTGTCTAAACTCAATATTATAACTTGTAATAATTGAGTCCATTATTAAAAATATTTATGCCCCTACTTCATACTGCACCACAAACTGTGGGTAAGAATACCCCGATGGTAGTTTTAAATGCCGAAAAAGAATAGTGTAACCGTCTCTTTGCTCAAACAAATTTTAAATAAAAATGTAATCATCCGGTTTTAATATAATTTTAAACGGTAGCTTGTAGTTTTTATAATACTGAAACATAATTTCATAAATTCTTAATTCTTTAATAACTTTTTTTAATCAAACTTCAGTGAAACTATGAAAGTATTTTTTATTGATTAAAAATTAAATTACACACAAATCATGAACTTGTATTTCTTTAAAATGTACAAATTTAAAATCAATTTACATCAAATATTTCCTCATTTTGTGTTTCAAATAACATCAATAGTTCGGTGTCGAAATGTAAATCAACAACGTGACGCATTTTATGAAAATAAATGAATTGTTCGGTTTAATTTATCATAATTAATTATTAATTAATTATCTTTATTAAGCTTTAATTTAAACTTTTGAAACAGTTTTTAAATTTGCGAAAAAATAAAAAACTAAAATTTTTATTGTCACTAGCGCCACTATCATGTAAAATGAAAACTAGAACTTTAGCATACTGACCAGGCCGAAGTTATTTTAGCAATTTTAAAGAAGTCAACAAGTTATCTGCAGGTTGTTGCAAGATAATAACAAATTTCTGTACGTTTTTACTTACCCGTGCCGAACCGAAAAATTGTTCATTGTTTGTTCATAATTTCATATTATATCTGCCATTATTTATATAACACTCGATTACAACACATGTATGTATCCAATACTAATCTATTTATGTCTTTATGATTCTTTTATTTTCTATCATTCTATCGCTTGAGAAATTACGATTATCTTATCTTCGATTCATTTCTACGTTAAGGTTCGTAGTACAAATTTTTATTCTCTTACAGAAAAATATGGCTTCGGTGTTGAGCTTTGAAAATCTACCTGTTGAAAAATTTAACTTAGATACTCCTTCGCTTGAAGAAGTTGCTGAAGGTAAGAATTCATTAGATTCTCAAGTAGAACATTTATCACATTCATTATTCGTTTGAATTAATTCATCTAGTTCTGAATTCAAAATTGAAAGCAAATTTTGCTTGTGTTTGCGCCGAAGTGGTTGAATGCCCAGATTTAACAAAAGACCCATTTAATTTAGCAGCGAAAGGTATCAATAAAAATTCATATGTAAGCTTACAAAATTCAGTATCGTTCTAAATACATGTTTAGCTATATATTTCATCGTCTAGGAATAAATGGTAATGTCTCCATCCTTGATATCGGTGGGCCCCCTTATTTACTTCCACTTGTACAACGAGATAAAGTTTACGATTTAAAAAGCATACTTAAAGTAATTGGAGAAGAAGAGGTATTTCTTATCGGAGCTGGCGCTGGTCCATGGAGACGGTTTGGAACAAATTGCGAAGTAAATTGAAGTTGTTCTACAAAAATAATAAATATCTCATGTGTATAACTGTATTGTTCGCATTTTTTAGATGATTGTGAACTTAGTGGTAAACAAAAGTCATGTGAAAATTCCATCATCTCGTATATCCAGAATCATCGAAGGACAAGAGAAACCTAAACTCGAACAGTTACCAGAAGCCGAATCAACTTGTAGTTTGTTGGCTAATCTTCATTGCTCTAGGGGAGAATCTGGAAAAGTAGGCGGCATTTATTATCAATTTTCAATAAGTTTTTCTTTTGGAGCTGAAATGTTTTTAGTTTGTTAGGTGATAAAAGTGCATTGCAAAAAACGTACCGGAGAATTAAACTTTCCAGCGGCGATACGAGAAGCGATTGCTAATGCATTCCCGGACAAAGTGATTGGTGAATATATTCGTATTTGAAAATTTTCTTATTTCTACATGGTTCATGAAATTAATTTGCAACTTTTTTATAGGTGTTGGCGGAGTATTTTTGCTCGCCCAAGGTAAAGCGAAGCAACATGTAATGCCGGATTTCTCTAAAACTCCAATCAATGACGATGATGGAGTTAACAAGTGGCTCAAATTCTTTGAAATGTCTGCCCCTTTGTCAGCTGTGGGTACTTTGGTTTCTAAAGATCCAGTAAGTTTTCAATACTTGAAGTTTTTTGCAGAAAGTGCTCTTTATTCAGTATTAAAATTTTTTCAATTTAGGATTTAGATTTGCGAGTTATACATTTTCATAGTTTCGGTAAAACAGAAGGAGGCCATTATCATTATGATACTACGCCAGATGTTGTGGAATATTTAGCTTATTTTTCTTTGGGCAGTACACTTTACAGATTAGATAAACCAGAAAATAGTGGCAAAGTTGGTTTTGATTGATGTGTATGTGATAAATAAGAACATTTTTGCTACCACTGAAGTGCTCAGTTATTATGTGATTATCTAAACAATTTTTTATTATTTTATCTACATTTCAAGAATTGATATTTTATCATTATAAGAGTGTAGTGATTAATCACATACCTATTAATGACTTATTTTTCGGTTGTGATCTTTATACCAGAATAAATATAATATGGATAATACGTCTATCTACTCATTCATTAAACTTCTGTAATAAGTAGACATGTATAATCTGTTTTATTATGTAGGTATATGTATATTTTTTTATGGGAGAAATGTGTAATGCAGAGACGGAAAATCTTATCTATGATGAAAAAAATTAAAATATTGATTTAATTAATTTTTTAACCATTCACAGTTCATGATTTTAAACTCATTTTATTGAAGCAAAAATTGAAATTTTATCACAGAGAAACCGTGAGCAAAAATACGTAACTTTTTCACGAAAGTATATAGTATGTATAATTGAATTATCAAGGTAACGCTTTATCTAATTTATGCGCGAGCGTATTAATTTCTTATCAGTTATGTAATGAATAATTTAGTCGGTCCTCTTAATGTATGAATATTTTAATATGCTCATTTCAGTAATATTTCTATTTTCATATAAAGTAGATCGTGTTTGGTATGGAAGCTTCTGTTCAAAAGAACATGAATTTGGAAAAAATTAAATTAAAAGTGCCAGATTTACAGGATATTTCCAATAGTGAGTTTCTCTTCTGTATGTATATAGTTAATTAATTGGCGAATAATTAAACCGATGATTATTTTTGACATATTATACAGTACTTTCAAACGGCTTAGCAAAAAATTTCGATAAGGTTGATGTTGATGTTGTAGAATGTCCAGATTTATCTAAGCCACCATATAATTTAGCATGTAAAGGTATGATTTCTCCACCTTGTCTATATAAAAAAAAAATCACTTCAGTGATCATTTTAAAGAAAAAAATTGTTTATTTAGGTTTAGGAGGCAATACAGCTGTTGTTCAAGTTGGCGATCCCAGCAATTTCATTCATCTGAATTTCAAACACTATGATTTCAGAGATGTACCTAAGGCCTTAAATTTAGACTCTTCCTACCTGTTTGGTGCTGGTGGTGGGGCTGATTGTTCTCCATACGTGGAAAGCTTTAGCGAGGTTGTTTGCTTACATATAATTTAGTATTCGTTTTTTCACATCCTCTCTTGTTCAATAAAAAATTGTAATTTTTCATCGTAGTTATGTGCCAACGTTAGAGTGGAAAAAAACAAAGTAGAAAATTTCTCTAAAGATGTTTTCAGTAAAGATAAAACTCTGTCTGGAATCACGATAAAACCTGCTAATGTCAATGAAACTAGATTTACTGTGATTGGGAACCTGTTTGTTAGTCGCGGACTGCCTGGCAAGGTATACCAATTTGAATAAAATAAAAATAATAAAAAATTAATAGTCTCGCAATAATTTATTATCATGGAACGAATATTTTGACAGGTTATTCGAATTTCTTGTGGTCATCGAATTGGCAACGATGATTTTCCCACTTCTATCATAAATTCTTTGAACTCTGTATTTGTTGATCCTGTCGGTAAGTGAATTTATTATTTTTCCAGATAAGCTGTATAGTATTTTATTCTCGTTTTTTTCAGCTTTGGGTGTTGTGTTTTTGTTGAAACGCGGCAAAGCTGAAGTTCACATTGCTCCAGAGAAACCATCAGTGCCGGTTAAAAACACTGATAATTTAATGAAATGGTTTTTATTGCCGATTGTTTCTGCTCCATATGTAGCAGTTGGTACTATTTTGACACGCAATCCTGTGAGTGTTTATGAACGTGTTTTCTGAAACTATTGTTAGTCATCTTTTTAATAATGAGTGCCTCGTTCTAGGATGGATGGGGAGTGCAACCTTTTCATTTTCATGGATGTAATGAAACTGAAGGTGGTCATTTTCATTTTGATATAACACCCGATGAAGTTGAATACGAAGCCTACGTTATGCCTGCGGAGACTCTTTGTACTATTGATAAAGCTAGCAAACCTTTATCATTGTTTAATTATGAATTATGATATTATATGTGAATACACGTATCCGATGGATGCATCACATGTGTAGGAATAAAATAATATATTATTCATAATATTATTATGTTTAGATAATTTTTACGAAGTAGGTATTCGTTGTAATATCGTTTTTTTTTTCAAACGAATTGAGAGCTAATAAAATTAAAAATTCAACTAAAAAGAAGCAAACTCGTAGGAAACTATAAAAGTGCTTGGAAGTAGTATATTGAGAAAAAAAGTGAGAAATTTGAGGAAAGTTTTGTAATTTTTTGATATTTTTCGTATACCTATGCATAACTTGAAACAATATCTTATTGATCCCACTAGCTTCATCCCTAACGGTGTATGGTACTTGAAGAAAATGCCACCCTAAACAGCTTTAATGTTAGATGAGGAAAAACTTATAAAAAACACCCAAAAAATATTAATTACTTTTCAATTTACGATAATAAATACCTGTTTTGGTAATTTTTATTCATGTTTTTTTTTTTTTTTTGGGTGGAGGGAGGTGTGGGTTAAAACTAATCATTTAGCATGCACCCAGCGCATGTAAAAAGTTTAAAACATGGAGTGAATGAAAAATCGAAATTTAACCTACTCTAATGGGTATCTGTGATAACATTTTAAATAAAATAAAGTTGCAACAGCCGAAGCAGATTTCAATATACACTTTCTTAATTATTAACAAGAATGCAAATTGCGTTCACAAAACTTCAACTGATAGGAAAATTCTGAACGTTTGAACGAAACGAACTCGGAAAAGTCAAAGTCCAATTTATTCGCTTTCAGCATTTTAAAAAATTAGAATTAGTGAGTTCTAGAAAACAGATCGAAGTCAGTAAATTCGCGAATTGAGCAACCTTAAATAATAAAATATTACGTTAATTTTATCAAATTGAAATATAATTTTTTTTAACATTCAAATAATTATAATACCAATTCATGATTATTCCTTCGTTTACTTAAATTTATGAAAACATAATTGCATCATTTTCTGCTGCTCCTAGTAATCCAATTAGTTCCCAATTACTTTCTTTTCGTATAGATGACGCTTAACCCGAGTCTTTTGTTGCTCATTATTCCATGTAGAGAGCGCTGCGTAATGTAAACAAAACTTTATTGTGTCCCCCACTTCTGCACGCTCATATCGGCAGACAAGCTTCAACAGGGAGGCTTGTGTTGTGTTTGTAGTTCGTGTTTCGCGGTTGTGTGTTTGCTTCGCTTGTGGTTTCGAATTCATATTTCAATTTAATTCGCGTATTTCGTGCGGATTTGTGTATTTTTATGTTTTTTGAAAACATCGTTCGATAGTTTAAAATGTCCTAACCTTTCACCGGTCCCGCGTTTTCCTAGATTTTCACCGTTGTTTGTTCGGGTTTAGAGAAATACCACCAAAATGAAATCTTGATTCGAAGTTATTTTTCGCGTAAAATGCCTAATCCGATGGTTATTCGTTCGGGAGAATGTAAGAAGTTTTCTCCGAATATATTCAATAAAACTAAATGTACCAATTGTTTTAAGCAGAAGGAGGAACATAGTGCCGAAGCTTTGGAAAGCAATAGGGTGAGTTATGCTTCTTTATCTCCGAATAAACTTCGATGCTGAATAACGATTTTCATTTTTGAAACAATTTCATACGTGTTTTAAGAATGAGATAATTATTTCATTTTCGTACTTCCTAAATAATTCACGTGTCCGTAATAATTACGCAATGCTCGCACATTATGTGACGCAATTCCGAACAGCGAACATTTCGAAGAGTCGTTCCTCTTCGTTACGCAGATAGGGGAAGTGATACATTCTGGCGTTCTTGACTGCCGGCTTATCTAACATTTTTTTATCCTTTTACGACGTAATATTTTTATTAGATTTCCAGCCTATGAGCCAAAACGATGCTATTATTCGTATATTCGTGATTTTTTTTCTCGCACAGCGATAACAATGATTCATCCGAGCACCCTCACATGTGTCGAAGAAGTTGGAAGAATATCAAGAATCAGGAGTTCAAATCGCTAGCATAATGCTCGTCGCATTTTTAATAATGAAGAAAAAAAATACGAATCTATGTATCGGTCAACGTTGAAATATATTTCTGCTATTTACTCTACTCAGACACAACAGCCGTTGTAACAGGTGGTTCGCGTACTCTGAAACCCTATTGCTATTCACTCGAGTGCCAACAATTGTCTCCGCTTCAAATTCTTCACCACACTCGACAGGGTTCTTTGCTACCGGGTGCCAAATACACGTGTATTTTCTTTTCGTCGAATTCTCGTAGGAGATTTTATTTGGACGCGAATTTTCCTCCATATGTTACACCGTAGTGTTACACTGTTACGCTGTGATCGTCCGTCGAACTGGATAATTTCTTTATACCATATTTAGAACGAAGAAAAACCGTATGATACGCGTTCGCTTCTCAGAATATCGTATTTCTCATTCACCATTCCGTCGATATAGTTCACTTTCCTACGAGCAACCAGTTATTACAAATAAAGCAATCGCAAGAAAGCTCGAGGTACGTATTTCGAATACAAAAATACCGGTTTCAGCGTTAAAATGAAGAGCAAAAAAATCACACCATCTCGTTCAAACGAACAAAACCATAACGTCGTCCTTAAAGTTGTCAAATTAAAATTTAAATTACGTAAACAAACTCGACGTTGTAGTCGTGTATCGTCGAAACCTTGAACGTCGATTTTCAAGTTCGTTCTTCGCTTTATCTAATTGACGCGTATAATTACCGCAGCTCGTTAAAATATTACCACGGCGAGCTGAAATTGCGGGTTTGCCGGTACAACGAAAATTTTTCGATCGTATAAACAATAGCGTCAGCCTGTAGCCGGAGGTTTCTCAGTATGTGGTGAGAATTAGGCGATTCGTTTTGCTGGTTTTAATTGCGGAAATGCTAGTTTAATAGGGATTATTGTTATGCGCCCATTGTTGGTTTTCAGTCGTCGATGGCGCCAGTCCAGATTTTACAGATTACCGTCGCTAGAAACGAACTCGAAGACGATTTACCTACGCTTCGAGGGTTTCTTCGGCTACCACGTGAGTTCAATTATAGTGCTGCGTAGCCCGCAGTTTTGTTGTTAGCTGAGTTTTCAATCAAAAACGATAGCTATTGCAGCTTATCCCATTTGGAAGAAACAGCGAAAGAGGTGCGGGGTTTTTCATATTTGTGATCAGTTAGTAAATGTTTAATTTTTCGGAAAACCTCCTCCTGCTCCCCTTTAACGTCATGCATGAAACTGGATTTGCCATGTAGTATGTTTCTCATCCGCAGTGATAATATGAGCCATATTTATCAAACTTGAGCTTTCTGAGATTCCTCAAGTCTTCCTTAAAGTTTGTTGATCTGGCATTTTAGATTCATTTTGATGAAAATCCAAAAGACTATATTCTGTCCGCCGACTAAACGTAAAATAATTCTTTTTTGGATTTTTCATTTCCCTCAAATTGGTGACTCGCTCATGTTTTGAGATAGACTGGAGGAAGAGCAAATAGCTCAGAATTTTTATTTATGGATTTATGAAAGAGTGAATTAAGGACACTAACATCACCAAACTTTAGCTCCTTAAATGTACTTGGAAGTGAGTTAGAACAAAAAGCAGCTTCGTTCTTTCTTTCATCTACGAAGCTCAAACTTTGTGTGTAGGGTTAGTTGGGGACCGCAATATGGCCTCGTGAATTTGAGTGAAAATATATCCCTAATGGCGTATAGTCAGAATTTGAAAAAGACCTGAGGAGCCTCAAAAATGTCAAATTTCATAAATATGAGCTCAAATGATTAGTGGGAATAAGAAAAGTACTGAAAATCAGATTCCCCTTACAGGTGTTGTTGGAGGGGAAAAAGAGGATTAATTATTTTCAAAATGTGGTGGGGTAAATGACATGTTGAAAATGTTCTATTAGTATTAGAGTGAGCCCAAATCGATATCACTATCGATATAATCGATATCGCTATCGATATAATCGATTCACTATCGATATAATCGATATGACTATCGATATAATCGATTTATCGCTATCGATATAGTCGATATTCACTATCGATATAATCGATATCGCTATCGATATAATCGATATCACTATCGATATAATCGATATTTCCAACATTTTTAGAAGTATTGATGATATGAATATTCCAAAATAAATATCGATATCTTTCGATATTTTTGAAAATAACGAAAAATGATTTGTTATTTGAATTTGCCTACAAAATATACCTACTTACTTTTTAAATTTACGATTAATCATATTATTATAAAATAAATGAATATGTTTGGACTAACTTTATTTTCATTTTATTTATTAGTTTTGTAATCCTTAGCTTCTTAGGTACTCTTTTCGTACGAAAAACGAAAAACACTAAAAAAAGAAGCATAAAGTTTATTTACTCTCTAGTTTTCAGCTATTAAATTCGGCTCGGAAATATATCGATATTAATATCGATATATGTTTAAAAAATATCAAACGGTGTTGATACGTGAAAATATCGATATTTCCCATCGCTAGCCCGAATGACTAACTCATTCAAATTTCAACTTCCTATATTCTTTAGGAAGGGAGTAGGAAAACTGCTTTTGGAGGAAAAATTAAGGATAATAATTTCACGAATCCTTTTCAACTCCACAAATGTACTTTAGTCGAAGTTTATTGACCTATAACAAGGTTAAACCACTTCGGCTAACCACCAAGAAATTTGAACAAATTCTGTAGGTTCTCCCAGCCATAACAATCTGAGAATAACAACCATGAAAATAAGAAATATTTGGTTCTGAATGACGTCAAAATGAGTTGCTAAATGGTCAGCTGGACTCATCCGTTTTGTGGTGTAAGAAAGGTAACCGAAATTTTATCAATGCTCATTAAGACTGATGCCGTTTTGGCTGTTGATATAACCACAGTACAGTTGCTCATATTGACGTCATCAGTAAACAATGCATTAGAAAATATAAAGTTGAAATTCTTTACGCGTTCTCAAATGGTGTAACCTGTTATAGGGCAATAAAATTTTTCTAAAAGTGTGAAACTTTATATACGAGTACATATGGGTTTAATTGACGATCAGAATGTAATACGTTGAATTTAAGTGAAAATGAATCGAAAATGGCGGATCATCGAAATTTAAGGAAGGCTTGAGAAGCATGCCGAAGTCTTAAAGTTGATAAATATGCACTCACACCATCACTGCAGATAATAAAATATGGTATAATCGGAGATGCAGAAGGAGGGGTTTGATTGTCTAGAAATCTAGCGAGGTGTACGAAAATTTAAAAATTTTCTATTGAGGTTTCAAATCACTAAATGAGCCGAAATTGTGAAATTATTTACATATTCAAATTTCAGCTTCCTAAGTGGGTGTGAAGGGGAGTTAGAGAAAAGAATGGGGGGAAGAGGTGATTAGGATAGGTAATTTTATAATAGTTCCTATATCTCACCACGTGTACTTTTTGTATCCTAAATTGGAATTCTGTGCTGGTTTTGGATGAAATAGGTGGAGCTTATCATCTTCATTACTAGATGTGCCCACGAAGAAGCTGATCGCATTATTTGCAAATTTGAAGAAGCTTCAGTACTTCCTCATGGATTGAGTGTGGCGGTAGAGTTCGGAGGGTACGATTTTAGATTTTTAGCTTTTTTGTGGTTTTATTTTCGCTAGGGGAATGGAATTGGTGGGATATGCATATTTTTGTATTGTTTTTGTGTTATATCATATCCCCCCCCCTCCGCGCAATAATTGACGAACCGGTATTGGAGACTGGAGAGGCTTACAATAAATTCGGCTCCAGTAATTCAACATGGCTGCTTACGTTGTTTTTGGTCGGTAGCCTGCGAAATGTTATTAATTTTTGAATTGCCCATTACCAAATGCTTTTAAATTACGCAACCGGTTTACGCTGGAGGATTTTCGAGCCGCCAAATTCCATGCGCATAGTACGTATGGACGATGGGTGCCAAATTAAACGCCTTTAGTCGGCTTAATTCGCCGTTAAAAACTAACGACCGTATTCGTCGGTAAATTTATCATGCGTACGAACCGGTTTCCATCGCGAAATTTCCATCCGAGTGTATAATAATCGCGTAAATCATGCTCAGGTGATTCTATAAATACGTCGCCCAATCGAACGAGAATTTTCACAATTCCACAGCCGCGGGAGGCATTCTTCGCCGTTTCTATTATGCGGAGGAAAACAATTCCGAATTATTCGATAATCGATTCCTCGTGCTCAAATGCTCGATATATTGATCCGCGAACGGGTAATGGCCAATGGGAGATCTGTACGCCTTGGGCATCTGCCAGGGCACGCACTTTAGTAGCGATTCGTGACTGAAAAGTTAATAGTCAGACAATGTTGCTACACGTGTTATCTGCGTTGTAAATTATCCAGCGTGAAATTTTTATTTGTCAACGTCCCGAGGTGAAATTCGCCTCTTTGGTCTCGCAAGTCGTGAAGTAAGCTTTCGATTTTATTTTGGAAGCTGAACAGCGTAGGTACTGGTTTTCGCGCGTCCGTTGAAAGTGACCGCTTCGATTGCTTTTGATGGCGACCGGCGCGGTGGGTTTCTCTTTCGCAGTTGTGTTGTCGCGCGAAATTCGTCGATATCTATTTTCGGATTTGGCAAGTAAAGAAATTTATAAATTTGAAATTTAAATTTAAAGAAAAAAATGTATTTTTAATGAACGAACAAGTCAAAGGTCATTAGCAGCCATTCCACATTACTGGAGCTGATTATTTAATTTGTATGTGTTCAGGATTGTACGAATAAATGATGATGTTACTCGTTTCACCTTCTCTCTTGGGCTTCTGAAGAAGCGAAATAAAATGTATCTACTCGTATTCACTCTTCTTCCAATAGGTAGTCTCGTATGCTGTGTGAAAAAAAAATTGACCTTTCTTTGAAAATGTTTTTTATGTAACTGATAATACTTGAGGAAAGAAAAAAACTTCTGTAAAATTGTTGCTGATCTGAAAAATTGAAGGAACTACGAAGATTTAAGAACTTTATTGTATCTCATCTCCTTCAGTTTTGCAGGTAGGCAAAAAAATTGTTGAAACTTTTTTGTTCCATTTGTCAATTACTGTTGGAAACGTGAAAAAATTTTCAAAAAACGAATATATATATATACCTATGTATATTATGTAATGAATAGACCGGGTTTTTATGAAACATCATGTTTTGTTATGTGAGAGATGATAGCGTATATCTGTCAGTTCTTTGCGATTCATAATAATTATTTAGGGTAAAATGAACCTAATTTGTTCGTGCGTATTTTGCATGTTTTTGGTATAAATACATGAAACAACACATTTCAAACGTATTTTATCATATTTTTATTTTGGCCACTTTCTTCGATTTTCAAATTGTTTTTGAAAATTCTGATCGAAATTTCATTTTTCCAGTTTTTTAAAAAAAAAAAAAAAAAACGTAAGCAGCCATGCCGCATTACTGGAGCTGAGTTTTTAACTGGGCTTGTTTTGATTTAGTAATAACCTTGCTTAACCGTTCATCACTACAGGCCACACCCAATACTAAGTCTGAAAACCCCTACCCTATCCTTTCCAAAAACACTTAAGAAGTTCAATTTGGCACAAATGTAGTATTTCTTGCCATGAAATAATCATGCGAACACATATTTCTCAAATTATAACTATTTGAGGGTCCTCAAATTATCTTCAAATTTGTAAATCCGCCATTTTGGATCCATTTTGACTCAAATTTAAGTGGTTATATTCTGGTCACAAACTAATCCTACACACAAAGTTTGACCATTCTAGGCCGATTTGGTGATGAGATATGGAAGATTCATGAAATTTCCTGCAGCAATTTCCCCTCCAAAAGCCGTTTTTTGCTCTAACTCCCCTCCAAAATCACTGAGGAAGCTAAAATCAAAATACGTTTGTCACTTGGGCTCATTTTATCATATGACACAGCAATAAAAAATTTTCGACCCCTCCTGTACCCCCACCACTATTTTAGGTTGTAACCCCGCCTTCCCCCTCCAACATCATGTATGGAAGTGAATTCGGGATATAGTATACAACTTATCCCCAATAACCATATGAATTCATATTAATTACATTTTTACCAACTTGAGGCTCCTCAAGCTCTACTCAAAATTTTGATAATCCGCCATTTTGAATCCATTTTGATCCAAATTCAAGAGGTCATATTGTGGTCACCAACTAACCTCACACACAAAATTTGACCTCTTTAACTTGATTTGGTGGGGAGATATGGAAGATTCAAGAAATTTCATGACTCAAAACTTCCTCAAAAAGCCGTTTTTTGATCTAACTCCTCTCAATATGCACTCAAGAAGCTGAAATTTGGATATGTTAGTATCCGTGACTCACTCTTTCATATGAAATCAAAAACGAAAAATTTGAGCTATTTGCCCCTTCTCCAGCCCCCTCAAAATTTGAGTGATCCGCCATTTTGAAATTTATCGAAAAAAAAAAAAACTATTTTTGCGTATTTGCAAGAAGAGTTCCTCACCGAATTTTGAGCGAATTTTATCCACACCGCCTGCGCAAAGTGAGTGACACAAAAAACGCAATTTTCTCAAAAACAGGTTTTTGCTAACTCGCCTCAAAATGCACTTAGGAAGCTGAAATTTAAATATGTTGGTGTCCGTGACTCACTCTTTCATATGAGATCAAAACGAAAAATTTGAGCTATTTGCCTCTTCTCCAGCCCCCCTCAAAATGTGAGTGATCCGTCATTTTGAAAGTTTTCGAAAAAACAAAAAAAATACTTCTGCGCATTTTCAAGAAGAGTTCCTCACCAAATTTTGAGCGAATTTTATGAATACTCGCCGGCGCTACGCGTGGGGGAAAAAAAATATATATATAGATTTATCTATGGATAAAGTGGCATCATTTTTCGTCGTCTACAGGTAAAGTGGCATCTTTTTTACAAAGTGGCATCTTTTTTTTGATGCCACTTTACCATCACATTGCTCATCGATTCAGCTATGTGTCATGACGTCACTGGTGTGGTTATTTGGGTGATGCCACTTTACCACTAATATTCTATTTTTCATACAAAAAAATTTTTTTCGGTCTACGGTCGTAGTAGCCTCATTTTTTTGATGTTTACAGGTAAAGTGGCATCATTTTAAAAATTTGTTTCCAAGAAAACCTATGAAATTATACATTCCGTTCGCCATTGTGGTGTCGTTAACGTGACATTAGATGCACTTCTGAGGAATGTGCAAAGTGATGCCACTTTGACCATAGATCACTATATATATATATATATATACCAAAAAGTTGGACATTTGCCAGATGATTACAAATGGTCTGAAACGCAAAGATTTGAAGACCCCACCCTCCCCCGACCTTCCCTTCCCAAATCAGGTAGGCTGTAATAGCTATCGTTTTGTTAAAAACTCAGCTAAAAAAAAAAGGAAAAAACCAAAAAACTTGATTATAGCTTGTTTTAATAACAACAATTAATAAAACAAACGATTTTGTTACAATTTTGTTTATTTCTTCGAATGTGAACGGAAAATATAGAAAAAAAGACCAGTTTTTGTTTTCATCCCTTTTTGATCGTGATGACTTTCAAGTTGCCTAAACACCCCTATGGTTGTAACTACGCATCATTTCTGACAAGGGTCACCTTGCTACCAAAACACAATTAAGAATATCTTTAGCATCTCGTGTATTCATAGTCAACCAGCAAGAAGGAGAAGAAGAAGAAGAGTAGGAGAAGAGAGAAAAAAAAACGTCATCTCTATAAACTATCTACTTGTATCACCTTACCGATCTCCCCTCGTTGGGTTATTTTTGACGCGTACGAAGACCACGTTAATCTCCATACAAGTTATTAGGTTTTTTTTTCTCCGCACCTGAAAATTATCCTTCACGCATGACAACCGTAATAATCTATTATTTACGAAAAACCAACTAACAAAGACCGGGAGCCTGTGTGCGAGCGTTGAAAATATGTGTCTCGCGGAGAACAGGTACACGATGACGAAGACGACGTTCAATAATGGGAATACATGTTACGAAACGAAAGGCTACTAACTGAAAGGGTCATTAACTGGTTCGAGGGGTTTGTGAATCGTGGATAGATCTTGAATGGTGGAACGCAGAAAAACAATATTTATAACATTCTTGGCGCTTGTACGGATACCCGCGAACCGGTTTCGCCGCGACCGCTATTGTTATTGAAATTTCAACTCGTTTCGAACTGCGTAAATGGCGTCGTGTAAAAGGCCTTTTCGGACCGATATTTTTGTACGATTGTTTCATCTAATGCTTACGTTATCGATTTCGGTTATTCTATCGGTCATTAATTTTGTTCGTGCGTAGCTAAGCGGTAAGCGCTACCATCATTCTGTGTATTCGTTCGTGATTGCGATTCCGCTGCCTACACTCGCCACCGAGTATCGCCGATTCACGTGTCTCAATAAGCGACCATTATTTCATATAATTAAATACTTTTTTTCACCAATTATTTTTATTTTTAGATGAGTTTTTAATAAAAGCAATACTTATTACAGGTTTCCTGGTTTTGGAAGGGACTCATGGAGGGTGGGGTCTTTAAATCTCCGCTATATTTTTTTCCTCCAAGTGTATTCATTCAAAATTTGGTGAGAAACTCTTTTTGAAAATGTAAAAAAAGTAATTTTTTGTTTTTTCGATACACCTCAAAATAGCGAATCACTCAAATTTTGAGAAGGAATGAAGGGGACAAATAACTTGAAATTTTTGTTTTTAATCTCATGCATGAAAAAGTGAGTCACTGGCACCAACATATCCTAATTTCAGCTTCCCAAGTACATTTGGACGGTAGATGGAGCAAAAAACTGCTTTTTAAGGAAGTTTCGAGTCATGAAATTTCTTGAATCTTCTATATCTCCTCACCAAATCTATCTACAAGGGTCACACTTTGTGTATGTGGCTGGTTGGTGGTCGTAATGTAACTTCTTGAATTTGGGTCGAAATGGATTCAAAATGGCGAATTATAAAAATTTGAGTGGTGCTTGAGGAACCTCAAATTAATAATAAAAAAACGTAAGCAGCCATGCCGCATTACTGGAGCTGAGTTTTTAATTGGAGCTTGTTTTGATTTACTAATAACCCTGCTTAACCGTTCATGACTACAGGCCACACCCAATACCAAGTCTGAAAACCCCTACCCTATCCTTTCCAAAAACACTTAAGAAGTTCAATTTGGCACAAATGTAGTATTTCTTGCCATGAAATAATCATGTGAAGACTATTTCTCAAATTATAACTATTTGATGGTCCTCAAATTATCTTCAAATCTTGATAATCCGCCATTTTGGATCCATTTTGACTCAAATTTAGGTGGTTATATTCTGGTCACAAACTAATCCTACACACAAAGTTTGACCATTCTAGGCCGATTTGGTGATGAGATATGGAAGATTCATGAAATTTCCTGCAGCAATTTCCCCTCCAAAAGCCGTTTTTTGCTCTAACTCCCCTCCAAAATCACTGAGGAAGCTAAAATCAAAATACGTTTGTCACTTGGGCTCATTTTATCATATGACACAGCAATAAAAAATTTTCGACCCCTCCTGTACCCCCACCACTATTTTAGGTTGATAACCCCGCCTTCCCCCTCCAACATCATGTATGGAAGTGAATTCGGGATATAGTATACAACTTATCCCCAATAACCATATGAATTCATATTAATTACATTTTTACCAACTTGAGGCTCCTCAAGCTCTACTCAAAATTTTGATAATCCGCCATTTTGATCCATTTTGATCCAAATTCAAGAGGTCATATTGTGGTCACCAACTAACCTCACACACAAAATTTGACCTCTTTAACTTGATTTGGTGGGGAGATATGGAAGATTCAAGAAATTTCATGACTCAAAACTTCCTCAAAAAGTCGTTTTTTGATCTAACTCCTCTCAATATGCACTTAGGAAGCTGAAATTTGGATATGTTAGTATCCGTGACTCACTCTTTCATATGAAATCAAAAACAAAAAATTTGAGCTATTTGCCCCTTCTCCAGCCCCCTCAAAATTTGAGTGATCCGCCATTTTGAAATTTATCGAAAAAACAAAAAAACTATTTTTGCGTTTTCAAGAAGAGTTCCTCACCGAATTTTGAGCGAATTTTATCCACACCCGCCTGCGCAAGGCGAGTGACACAAAAAACGAAATTTCCTCAAAAACAGGTTTTTGCCTTAACTCCTCAAAATGCACTTAGGAAGCTGAAATTTAAATATGTTATTGTCTGTGACTCACTCTTTCATATGAGATCAAAAACGAAAAATTTGAGCTATTTGCCTCTTCTCCAGCCCCCCTCAAAATTTGAGTGATCCGCCATTTTGTTATTTTTCGAAAAAACAAAAAAAGCACTTCTGCGCATTTTCAAGGAGAGTTCCTCACTAAATTTTGAGCGAATTTTATGAATACTCGCCGGCGCTACGCGTGGGGAAAAAAATATATATATATACCAAAAAGTTGGACATTTGCCAGATGATTACAAATGGTCTGAAACGCAAAGATTTGAAGACCCCACCCTCCCCCGACCTTCCCTTCCTAAATCAGGTAGGCTGTAATAGCTATCGTTTTCATTAAAAACTCAGCTAAAAAATGTAATTAATATGAAATCGTACAATTATTGTGGATAAGATGTATAGTATATTCCAAATTTACCTCTGCCCATGATGTTGGAGGGGGGAAGGAGGGGTTACCGGGTTCAAGAGAAATCGTTTTTTGATAAAAAGAGCCCAATATGATTTTAGCTTCCCAAGTGAATTTGGAGGAGAGTTAAAGGAAGTAAACTGCTTTTGGAGGATTTCATGAATCCCCCATATTTCCTCACCAAATCGATCTAGAGAGATCAAACTTTATATGTAGGCTTAGTTGATGACCAGAATAATTATGACCTCTTGAATTTGGCTTAAAATGTATCCAAAATGGCGGATTGTAAAAATTCGAAGTTACCTTGTAGAGCCTTAAGTTGCTATAATTTGAAAAATATGGGTTCATATGATTATTGTGTGACGAGAAACACTACAGTTTATTCTAAATTCAACTTCTTGAGTGATTTTTGTAGGCGGTTTTCAGACTTGATGCTCCCTGTGTCCTGCAAACGTGAAGGGATTAGCAACGTTATTTGAGAACCTGAACAAGCCTCAGTTAAAAACTCGGCTCCAACAATGCGGGATGGCTGTTTACGTTTTTTTCCATTTCTAAAGGGTGGGGCCAATAGTAACATTCTCTATGGAATTGTTAACCTATAAATGAAGTCGAATGAAAAGTTTATAGATTAAAAGTGAAACGTAATTCTAAATTTCACGCACCGCAGTGCAGAAACTCGTCTGCGTTATGCGTTAAGTTTGCACTCCATGTACTGATATAATTGACCAAGCTGCAAAAATATCAGCTGAGCTTCAATTTCTTTCAACTGAACTTCAACTTCAATTACTTTTTTTTTTCTGTGTAAATTTAGATATTATTGACTTGACCATTTTGGAACTGAACTGACCATCAACGTTTCAAATGTGTTGTACCTTTTTTTGAAAATGCATTTGATTGACTTTTTCAGCATTTCATGTGATTTTAAACACAGTTTACTTCAGAATGATGAGGAGTGTGAAGGGAATTCGAGCTGAAAATTTTTTAAATTGAACTTCGTCGTCGTCGTTGTTGTTGTCGTTGTTATTGTTGTTGATGTTGTTGTTGTTGTTTGTCAAAAGAACATGAAATGAGCCTCGTTGAATTTTTTTTCGTTTTCAACGAACTTGAATGTTAACTTGACTGAACTTGCGATTTTTTCATCCGAGCTTAGTTAGTCCCGCTTCTCCAAGAAAAATTATATATATGTGTGAACTCTACTTTTTTGTGAAGAGCTTGAACGAACTTTTGTTTTTTCTAGCGAACTGTTCGTTTTAAAATGAACTTAATCTTAATTTACTTTTAAGAAGTTTCAAATGAACTTGAATGTGAACTAAACTTCTTGAAAATGAACGTTACTGAACTTGAGATTTTTTCATCGAGTTTGACTTCAGTTACTCCTGTGTTCCCAAGTAAACTTGAATGCGAACTCTATTTTTTGGGGAAATTAATTCATCTCAGCTTCGGCTGTTCGAGTGATCTTTAATATTGGGGGAGGGGGGAGTGGAGGGACGAGGGAGGAGTTTCATGTGAACTTGAACTAATTTTTTTTTTTTTTGGAAATGAATCAACATTATTTCTGAACTTAACTTCGAGATCTTCAAATGAACTTTTTGAAGTTGAACAGAACTTCTTTTGAACGTTTTGGTGAACTCGCTACAACTTAGATCATTTGGTTGATTTTTTACGAATTTTCTGCTGAAATCATAATTCACAAGATCTACGATACGTTTTGAGTCTGTCTATGGCACGTTGAATTTATCGTCATGATTTTGGGTAATTTATTCTGAAATTCGAGCTTTTTTGAAATTTTTATCAAACATGTAACTCTATTCGAGTTTTTGACGTAACATTTGCGAACAGTATTGCTTCCAGTACAATAGTACGTATACTGTTGGTGTTGAGTCTATACGACATCGAAATAGAAAAATATTTCTTTACTTACTTACGAAGTATTCGTGCGTACTGCATTCACGATTGGTTGATCAATGTCTTTTCTTCTCTGTTCAGTAAAAAATAAATCTGGTGCTTCGAATTCGAGAGTATTTTGTTTTTCTCGTAGAGCTGAAAACATGGTGGAAAATAATTTGCATGTTAGATTTACGACGTTGGTCGTTGTTGGTACCTTCATCGGTTGTAGTGAATGTGACGGGGTCACTACATTCTCCTCGAATGGTACGTGCACCGTGGAATGCCCAACGCAGCCTAACCCCGAAGTAAAGGTATAAGGTAATTAGGCGGCGGCGGCGTTGGAAGCGCGTTGGCTAGGACTTCGGAGGCCAAGACGGAATTATTTACGCGCTTATAGTAAATTTACGAATGTTCGAGCTTCGAGACGTTATGTTGCGAGATTACAATCACCACGGAACGGCGCGCTGCGACCGCCTACCTCGGCGAAATCATATTTTTACCCGGTATATTTCACTTAATCGAACGAGCACGCTTTTTTTCGTGTTCTTAACACGTAGACTCCCCGAGACTGGTATGGAGGGCGGGCGCGCGGGTTATATTTTTAATTAAAATCTCTCGACCTCTTATCCGTGTAAATCTACTACTCGGTATTGAAATTTATTGCATCTGGAATTTACAAGTTTAGATTTCTCACGAACTGGATTCCTAACCTAGAATTTAAGTAAACCCCCGCGCGCCGCCCGAGTATACAAAATAAGTTGTAATCTTTCATATAGCATACATATATTTTTCAAACGTGTAAACGCCGCGTCGTACCGCGCGTTTGCATCATAACAACCAGTTACTCGAGCACGATCGACTCGTATATAAAATTGCGCAATTTATTCGAACGAACGCTGCGCTGCGCTCGACGTCGGTTGCTAACGTACGAGGTACAAAATTTCTACGGAGCGAGAACGACGCCCGAATGACATAGATCGCGGCAAGTGCGGCTCATTGGAATTAAAAGTACTCTCTGTGTCAACTGTCAACCCAGTACCCATACAAAGGGTGCCAAGTGCCAACTGCCAAGGTTCAGGTCACGAAAGCTTACGTAATGACGTTGCACGTGGCCAGCTTGATGGTGCATCATAACGACGACCAGACGATTAGTCGAGCGCGGAGCACCGAGCGTATTTTCAAAATTCTCTCGAGCCACGTTGCGTACTGGGCGTAGGCGTTACACAACTATACAATCCGGATTAGCTGCCGATCAGCTGATAGTGATAAACGATGGACAAACGAATTAGTCTAATGGAAGAGTCTGGTATAGGCGTGTTTATTGTTAGCATTTTACATCTTTATAGCTATTCGGTGGACACGCGAGATGACCGTTATTTTGTTGGCGCGAAACGCGTTCGTAGTCGCCGTTTCCGATTTGGTCGCCGCGAATACCATATTTGGCGGTGATCGGACTCGAATTGGACGCGCGTGATGTTTCGAAAATACATCGCGCGCTGGAATATCGGATGTTCGATAGGTCTTCACGTGTTTAAATTTAGATCACGTTCGTCATTGCGATTATAGCGCGACCAAAATCGAATATCGTTGTTTTTCTCGTTCAGAAAGCGCAGATTACCAAATTCGGTATTAATCGTTCAATTTAGTGTCCAGGTGAAGTTTTACTCGTGCAGAAAATTGGTTGGTGGAACCGCCCCGCAGTGGGGCCGATTGCAGTTCTTCCTGGGCAAAAATCTGATATACAATTTTTCGCCTTTAATTAGGCTTATTTTATGTCGCTTCTCCTTAAACATAATTGTCACCTGTAATCCTAATAAATAATAATAAATAAAAAATGTAAGCAGCCATGCCGCATTACTGGAGCTGAGTTTTTAATTGGAGCTTGTTTTGATTTTCTAATAACCTTGCTTAACCGTTCATGACTACAGGCCACACCCAATACCAAGTCTGAAAACCCTTACCCTATCCTTTCCAAAAACACTTGAAGTTGTATTTGGCACAAATGTAGTATTTCTTGCCATGAAATAACCATGCGAACACATATTTCTCAAATTATAACTATTTGATGGTGCTCAAATTATCTTCAAATCTTGATAATCCGCCATTTTGGATCCATTTTGACTCAAATTTAGGTGGTTATATTCTGGTCACAAACTAATCCTACACACAAAGTTTGACCATTCTAGGCCGATTTGGTGATGAGATATGGAAGATTCATGAAATTTCCTGCAGCAATTTCCCCTCCACAAGCCGTTTTTTGCTCTAACTCCCCTCCAAAATCAATGAGGGAGCTAAAATCAAAATACGTTTATCACTTGGGCTCATTTTATCAAGCTCTACTCAAAATTTTGATAATCCGCCATTTTGGATTCATTTTGATCCAAATTCAAGAGGTGATATTGTGATCACCAATTAACCTCACACACAAAATTTGACTTCTTTAACTTGATTTGGTGGGGAGATATGGAAGATTCAAGAAATTTCATGACTCAAAACTTCCTCAAAAAGCCGTTTTTTGATCTAACTCCTCTCAATATGCACTTAGGAAGTTGAAATTTGGATATGTTAGTATCCGTAACTCACTTTTTCATATGAGATCAAAAACAAAAAATTTGAGATATTTGCCCCTTCTCTAGTCCCCCTCAAAAATTGAGTGATCCGCCATTTTGAAATGTATCGAAAAAACAAAAAAACTATTTTTGCGTATTTTCAAGAAGAGTTCCTCACCGAATTTTGAGCAAATTTCATCGACACCCGCTTGCGCAAGGCCAGTGACACAAAAAACGAAATTTCCTCAAAAACAGGTTTTTGCTTTAACTCTCCTCAAAATGCACTTAGGAAGCTGAAATTCAAATGTGTTGGTGTCCGTGACTCACTCTTTCATATGAGATCAAAAACGAAAAATTTGAGCTATTTGCCTCTTCTCCAGCCCCCCTCCAAATTTGAGTGATCTGCCATTTTGAAATTTTTCGAAAAAACAAAAAAAGCACTTCTGCGAATTTTCAAGAAGAGTTCCTCACCAAATTTTGAGCGAATTTTATGAATACATATACACCAAAAAGTTGGACATTGCCAGATGATTACAAATGGTCTGAAACGCAAAGATTTGAGGACCCCACCCTCCCCCGACCTTCTCTTCCCAAATCAGGTAGGCTATAATAGCTATCGTTTTTATTAAAAACTCAACTAAAAAAAAAGGTGTCTCATAAAGAAAAAGAAAGGCATATTTTACGTGTTTTCAGTTGCGAAGTTCGAGTTTGAAATTACCTTTGCCGTTCAGCCCTTTAGCAAGCCGTAAAAAACCCAAAATTTGTGAAAATCGTCTTTCAGATGGCAAAATGATCATTAATTTCGTATTGTACGTTTTTGAGTCGTTAAATTTGAATATGAAATATATTTTCAAGTTCAGCCTCTTGTAAAGTCCTGAAACCCAAAATTTTGGAAAATTGGGCTTCTGGAGGCAAAATGACAATTGATATCGTATTATATGTTTTTTAAGTCGTTGAATTCGAATGTGAAATCTGTTTTTTAATTCACCCCCTCATAAAGCCCTAAAACCCCAAATTTTGGAAAATTGGGCTTCAGGGGGCAAACTGACTATTGATATTGTTTTTTATGTTTGTGACGTCATTAAGTTCGAATTTTAAATCACTTCTTTGATTTAGTGCTTCGAAAACTTCCGAACACCAAAATCACAATAAACAATTTTAGTAAATGAATTTTAGAATTTTAAGACGAATTTTCCAATTTTATACCCTAATGAAGCTCTAAAAACCAAAACTTTGAGTAGGTTACAGTCGCTAAATAAAAAAATCCATGTGCGTGAAAAACTTTTTATTAAAAAAAAAAAAAAAAAAAGAACATAACAAAACAAATTACTTACAGTCTAAATGATACAATGCAGAGTTACTTGTATGATACGATATAAAATAAATTGAATTTAATAAAATAAAAATTAAATTTAAAATTAGTATAATTATTATAAAAAAAAATTATATATAAAATTATTTTATATTAGAAAAAATTTTTTTAATTGGAAATTGAATATATTAATAAAATTAATTAATAAAATAAAAAAAAAATTATAATTCAATTGAAGAAATGGAAATTTTTGTACTTTCTTTTGATATCATTTCACATTTGGCTTGTTATTGGAGTTATGGTCACAATTTCATAAGCAAAATTTTGAATTGTGAAACAAATGTTTCTTCTTGAACTAAAAATTGAATTAAATGATCAAATTAAATTTATTATTAATTATATTTTATTAATGACAAAAATATCAAAATTAAAACTATAAATTTAAGTTTTTTTACGTTTAAAATTAATGGTAAAAGAAAATTATGAAATTAAAGTTACAGCATCATGTTATAGTGTGAAGTGGGAGGTACATGAAAATTTAACCAAAAAAAAAATGAATTAACAAATAATTATGTAATATTCACTATGCATATATACATTGAATCCTGAATCCACATTTACCAATGATAATGGATGAGAGGAGGAAGAGGGAAATGTTGTGATAGGGTAAACAAAAAATTGACAATTTTCGATTACGGTGCCATATGACTAAATAAGTCAAAAGTGACCAACATATTGTAAATTAATCCTCTAAGGTAGTTTCGGCAGGGATTTCACTGCTCACACATTGCAATGAAAGAAAAGAAATAAATAAATAATTAATTTACCTATCTAGAGGAACTTTTCAAATCACTCGTAACAAGTGCAAGAGTTGCCATCGCCAACATGCTGGAAAGAACTAAAGTGAAACGATCATACCACCGCATGCGAGCACTAAGGCAAAGAATTCTCACTAAACAAGAATTCTCGAGCAAATTATAATAAATTCGATTATTCTGGCTTCCCGCTCGCCCCATGTTACGCCAGCGAATAGTGGAATACTCGTCTAAAATACGTAATAATCGTTCGATCAAATCATTAAAAATGCTTTAATCGACTATTGACCTCAAAGTTGAAGCCGCTGGTACACGTTCATACGAAGGGCTCGATGACGATGCGAGCACGCCTGGCGGCATTGCAACTCTAATTAATGTCTACGTTGAAAGTTCGCTCGAACGAGTCCACAAAATAGCTACGTCTGCGGTTATTTGAATAACAAACGAATGGGTTATAGCGCCCCGAGTGACTATAATAGTAGCTTCGGTCTTTGGTGATGGCTTTTTTTTTTCCAGCAACGCAGAAGCGTAATTATACTCACTACGGTACTGGCACGCGAAATTTGATTGATCCGGCGAACGAACGGTTTCACGAACACGATTCGTTACCGGATAATTACTGCTTGGCGTACGTTTTAATTACGCTCAACTGATACCGATGAGTAAACGCGGCTACTACGTCGGTAGCAAATTTAAGCGAAATCTATTTACCGGTTTTTACGAGAGCACAAAATGGGTACCTACTTGCGTATCGCTTCATTATATGTGCTCTGAATACGTTACGACGATAAATGCACCGTGTACGATAAACGGAGGCAGCCTTTCGTTGCGAATACTTCACGTTCAATTAAACGAAGATGCAGGTTAATTTTAAATTTCTAATAAATTATGTACCGATGATATTCTCATAACGCTTCGTGGAACATGAAGAATACCACAAGGAGTAGGAATGGAATTTCTATCACGAATATATTATTTGGACTGTAGATTTTCGCTTCTTTTTTCCCCCCTCTCTCGAGAAACAAGATTTGAAACAGAATTTTATAAAGAAAACTATTGTTTTGTTATTCCCTCTCCCCCCTGCCCAACAAAAAAGCTACAAAATGGCCCGAAAAAACTAATTCACGTTCAGAGGTATCGCCTTCTGCCAAATATGAACAAAATAAGCGCAAAATATGCGTTTTAGCCGAATTCTTTACAATAAACGATAACTATTACAGCTTAGCTGATTTTTGAAAGAGAGATTGGGAGAGGGGATCTTTATATGTTTGCATTTAAGACCATTTTAGGGGCACGGAGATGCGTGAAAATAACTCAACAGAAAGAGGCTGAAGAAATCCTCTAAGTCTGAAAATTTTCTATCGCGTTTTTATACGAATAAGTAAATTGCGGATACCAACATCTCCAAATTTAGGCAATTAAAATCAACTTTGAGGGAAATTTGAGCAAAAAACATCATTTTGAGAAGATTTTAATACGTGAAATTTTTTGAATCTTCCAAATCTCGTCACTAAATCGGCCTAGACAGCTCAAACATTGCATGGAGAGTTAGGTGGGGACTAGGGTGGTATGAATTTTGGTTTTTTTTGAAAATCGATGACCCTTAGGCAAAAAAAGTTGTAAAATGGTCCTAAAAAAATGCTCAAAAAATTTTTACTTTCTAGGTTAATATTTACCTTCCTCATATTGGGGTCAAGTTATTTCGAAAAAATTATTTTTATGCCAAATAATTTTGGTTGGCGAGATATTCTTTTTGTATTGCCATCCTAAAATCATGAAAAAATTATTTATACAATTTTTTCAATTTTTAGGGGTTCTAAAAATATTTTTATAGTTATTCGTTGAATTTCGCCCTTTTTCGTCTTATACACATAATTATGATAAAATTACAAAAAAATGGTACAACTATTGATTCAGTGAGTGGTATCGTTTAAACTAAATCGGAGGTCATATTTATTAAGTGTTCTCTTCCTCAAGTGTCCCCAAAACATATCGTATAACATAAAAATCATGTAGATGTGTTTTTTACATCTTTAATCTATTTGTTAATTAATAAATTCTGTCTCAAAAATAAAATAGCAAGTTTTCAACGAACGTTCAAACGATGTGATATGACAATAACAAACTTACGCGCAAACAATTATTTATTCGTGTCTAGTATAATCAGAGCACTATTAAAAGGGGAGGTATTTCGAAAAGCCATATACGTTCAATAGAAGTTCTTCGTTTTTCAATAAAAAAATCCTTGGAACTCATTTTACTCCTTTAGCATATTTTCTTGGTTTAAAAGGGTTGTATTTAAAGGTATTTTTTATTCTTAACGAAATGTTGGCACTATATTTATTTTTTGCATTTTTTTCATTACTACTGGGTGTCATCTCTTTGTTCTGAACTTTGAATTGTTTTGTACTCTAACGCCTCGCTTTGAGACAAAAAAAGAATCAAAGTTTTAATTTCAATGTCAATAACTTATTATACCAGACACGAATAAATAATTGTTTGCGCATAAGTTTCTTATTGTCGTATTACATCACTTGTATTGATTAACAAATAGATTAAAGATGAAAGAAACACACCTATATGATTTTTGTGTTATACAATATGTTTTGGGGACCCCTGAGGAAGAGAACACTTAATAAATGTGACCTCCGATTTAGTTTAACCCTCTGATGGCACACATAAAAGTAATTTAAATTAGAAAATAAAAATTGTGCCGAGTCGCTCAAGGAATTGAAATATAATATGGTATTGTGCTCGCTGAAATGCAGAATTTCATTACAAAAAATTGCATAATATCAAAATTGAAGGGGCAGCATACATAGGATGAAATAGAACAATTTTTGAAAATTTATAGCTCCTTCAATATTGAAGATAGGCAATTTGTTCTTCTATGTTTTTTTCTTGCAAATCGTTCGAACTACAACATGGCATGGTTTTATTTTCAATTTTTGCGACCTGAAAAATCCAATAAATAATTTACATAAAAATTCAGAAGTAAATCTGCCCCTTCAAAAATTGCTATATGCAACTAACGCAGATGCCCAAATTGAAGAAATTGTGACAACGTTCAACTATAAAGGTTGCGCAGGGATGAGTAACCGGTTACGCCGGAGCGCAGCGAGGTTGTATTACGGATGGGTGAAATTCACCCATGTGTGCCAATTAAGGGTTAAGCAATACCACTCACTGAATCAGTAGTTGTACCATTTATTTGTAATTTTATCATAATTATCTGTATAAGACGAAAAAGGGCGAAATTCAACGAATATAGCTAACCATAAAAATATTTTTAGAATCCCTGAAAATTGAAAAAAATTGTACAAATAATTTTTTCATGATTTTAGGATGGCAATACAAAAAGAATATCTCGAAACCAAAATTATTTGGCATAAAAATAATTTTTTCGAAATAACGAATAAAACATCAAATTTTCAAAACTTTGACCCCAATATGAGGAAAGGTAAATATTAACCTAGAAAGTAAAAATTTTTTGAGCATTTTTTTAGGACCATTTGACAACTTTTTTTGCCTAAGGGTCATCGATTTTGGAAAAAAAAACAAAATTCGTTCCACCGTGGGGACCAGAATATGATCTTTTGAAAATAAGTGAAAATGAGTCTAAAATGAGGGGGTATTCAAAATTTGAAGTAGAAGCTGGAAAGTCTCGAGTAATTATACAATTACGTGATATAAGAATACAAGTACTATAACCCAAATCCTCTCTCTCACTGACGATATTGAAGGGGAGGAGGAGGATTAATTCTCGTCAAAACGTGGTGAACGAACAATTGAAAATTTTCGACATTGGTCTGTGTGACAAAGTGGGTCCAAATGACTTTCACATGCTCAAATTTCAGCCTCGTAAGTGCGTACGAAGAGGAGTTAGTCAAAAAACTGCTTTTGCGGGAGCAATTATTACGACAAAGGAAAATACTATTAAAAAAAAGTACTTGAGATTGTGTTTTTTTTTCCAAGCCACTATACAGTTTTAAACTATGTTGTTTTAAAACATGCTAATTCTGAATTCATGTAAAGGAAAAAAGACCAAAAATTAGTGCACCCTACCCCCTGTCTCTCACCACAGATAGTGAGGCTACCTAGCAGCTCTTTGTCTGAGAATTGAATTGGATTTTATTTTCGTTATTTTGGAGTCTTAATTTTTACAGTTGCTCGAACGTAACCTAGTTTTGAAAAACGTCGTATTTCCGTTCTAATCCCATTTTGGCAAGCCCTGAAATTTTTTTTTTAGTATTTGTAGAAAAAAATTGTTTTTCGTCTTATTTACATCGTTCTTTTGGTTTACGAAAATCGCGTCGAGCTCAACAAACTCGACAGTATGGCGAAGATAACAAAGGTTAATTGGGCCATTTACCCAGTACAACGGGTCGACGCGGGATGGTCGTTTAATAATGTTGTTTTTACCGTTTCCTTGCCAGGATATACGAGAGTATTGGCGAGCTCACGCGATTTCATTTCTGGTTTATTATGCAGGTTGATTATTCAAACGTGCTACCGGTAATTACGCGCGACCAGAATTGAAATATAATTTTTTCCCTATACACAAAACGAAATTAAATGCGTATCACCGAGTCGAACGGTGTACAGTACACTCAATGAACCTGATGTCCGCATGAATGTACATAGTACGTACGTCGCGAACATGGCTGATGTGGATCGAAAGGGAGAATATTTTTCACTCGTGCCCATCAAACTCGCATTAGAGTTCGAGTCGAATGCGTAGTATTCTCTTTTTTAGCATGATACATGCGATATCACTAGCCGTAGCTTTATACTCACCCTAATATTGTTTCGTGTCGAATTAATTACGATATTTAGTTAGTGCGTCGTAACTGGCAAAATCGAATTACTCAGTCGATGTAAAAGCTCCGCTGTACTTGGCTCGATTCCATAGACAACGGGTATTTTCCGCAAACCGTGACGACATGCGTATAATTTCCGATGGCGAGTCGAGTTCTAATTTTGCCTTAAATGTGCGATTGTGGCTCGTTTACATGACCAAAATAAGCTGAACGCTTTCTCCTATCCGCCACGCCGGTCGTGAACACATGTACTGGTATTTCGTACGCGTTCGCTATTTATTAGTAATTCGATTACAACTCTAATCAGACGATCTGTTGCGTAAGTCGACGACGATTCTACGCTATCGAATGCGGTCGGCGCGAAAGTCGAATTAATCGATGCGTTTACCGCGGTAGCGCATTCGTATCGCACATCACAACATCACGCTATCTCTACAGCCTTGCACTCCATGTGATCTACATTTTTGGCGCGTATTTTCACGAATTCTCGTTACCGACACGATCGTACACTTCATACGAGAAAGTTCACGTAAAACAACCTCTTCAGTCTTCAACGGTCGGAACCCCTACCGGAAGTTAGGATCTTTCAGCCGAGCCTTATTCTGGTTTGGGCGATTTTTCAAATTTTTCGCATCGTTCCAAATGTCCTGCTCGCCTCCGCCATACAAAAGAATCACGTTTTCCGCGCCTCTAAATAGTAAGTATGTGAGAAACTCTCGATTGTTTGAATGAGCATCCGTCGCGCTGCGAAAAAACAACATATTCGTGAGAATCGTAATGCAATAATTTCCGCAATCAAGGTCACAATGATACTTCTTCCAGTCCAACTTGAACGAAAATTATTTCTACATCGGACGGTACGGTCCTAATGTTAAATATCCGTTTAATTAGAATGTCAACGATGGCGAGTCCCGGTAACCAGTGTTTATGTAGGAAATTCTCCGCTGTGCGATTCGTTACGCTGAGAAGAACTTGTTTTAGGTTTAGAAGTATCATCGCTATCGAATATTTTCGTTCAGTTTCGGTCATCTGTTAAATATGTACATTTGTATACTACGTTATTTCAGGTTTCAAATTTTAACTTTTTTCTTGTAGATATTCAACTTCTTGAGTAACAGAATAAGGATTTTTAAACCGTTCTTTGTCGTAGTTTTTGTTAATTTTGTTCGCTTGAGTTGCCATCTCAGGAAGAAAGGAATTTATGAAATTTGTTTTAGAAATGGGTATTTATAATTTGATGAAAATCGATCTAATATTTGATCATACCATGTCACCATGTGAAGATCAAATTTGATCTAATTCGATAAAATTGCATCAAACGAAATATAATATCTACTGTTCGATCAAAGGGTCTCTCCTGATAAGATAGTGAAAACGGCCCTTGACCCAAATTCGGTCACAAGTGGTCCTAAATGTTGCCCTCGATGAAAAAACTCCCCAAAAAAATTGTTGACCTCCACCCCCACCCCTTCCTGAGAAATCGACTCCCATATGTCGAAAATTCAATATTTTTTAACTCTGGATGGGATGGATGAAAAATTTTGAAAATTTCACTATTGATAGGCATTATATAAGTACATTTGTGGAAATTTTTTCAAATTTTTCGATTCATATTTTCTTGAATTTTTTAAGCTTTGAAATTTTCAAAAAATTGTAAAAATTTTTTTTGAGGGGGTACATGGCTGAATTTTTTTCCATAATTAGCTCGTACTCTAAGGTACAACATGATAATATTTTCAACCCCCGAAGGGGTGGAAGTTGGTCAAAAAAAATGAAATGTGTAACAAGAACGCCTCCTAAATTCACTTTTTTGCATTTTTTTTGCGAACAACGCGTTTTAGAGAAAAAGTAGTAAAGTAATAAAATGTTTCTCATTAAATTCTCTATAAGAAAGGGTCTTATAATTTTTTTCGTATACCCATTAGGGGAAAAGATAGGGGACTACAAAGTTACTCCTAATACTAATAATTATTATGTATTACACTATCGCGTAATCAGTAAGGACTAAACAGGGAAAAAAAATAAAAATAAAAAAATAAAAAATAAATAGAAAATGAACATTCGGAGTGAAGGCGAGTTACTTCCCGACTATTGTGACAAACTTCTGATTGAGGATTTCACAATGAGAATAAATAAAATTCGACATAATGATGATATATTATCATGTTGTACCTTAGAGTACGAGCTAATTATGGAGAAAAATTCAGCCATGTACCCCCTCAAAAAAATTTTTTACAATTTTTTGAAAATTTCAAAGCTTAAAAAATTCAAGAAAATATGAATGAAAAATTTGAAAAAATTTCCGCAAATGTACTTATATAATGCCTATCAATAGTGAAATTTTCAAAATTTTTCATCCATCCCATCCAGAGTTAAAAAATATTGAATTTTCGACGTATGGGAGTCGATTTCTCAGGAAGGGGTGGGGGTGGAGGTCAACAATTTTTTTGGGGAGTTTTTTCATCGAGGGCAACATTTAGGACCACTTGTGACCGAATTTAGATCAAGGGCCGTTTTCACTATCTTATCAGGAGAGATGCTTTGATGAGTTCCATTTCACCGAATTTGATAACTTTTTCTTACGTATTTTTGTCAGAATAATTGTATAAATTTTATTAAAAAATGTGCATATTATATAAATTTAATAACATTTGATCAAATTCAATAAAACTGGATTAAATAAAATACAATATTTTTGGAACAACTTTGATGAGATGAGATCTTTTTTCATCAAATTTGATAATTTTTTTTTAAATCTATTTTTTGTCAGAATGTATAGAATTTTATTTAAAAATGACCGGATATAATTTGATAAATTTCATCAAATTTAACGAAATTTGATCTAATTTGCTCAATTAATACTTGTAATTGAAATAATGATTAATAGAGACAAAAAAAAAATGTATCAAAAAAATTTTTTTGAAATGAAATTTATTATTTCGATTTTTTTTTAAATAATAAAAGAAATTATTAATGTAGAAAATAATAATCCAGAAAATTTATTTGGAATAAACCATAAAACAAAATAGAAAAGAAATAAATGTGTATAGCGCCTCCTCCCCCATCACCGGGGTATTTAGAAAAGTTTGTGAACATGATATATAAATTAAATGTCATCAATTATGATTTAAGTCAGCATAAAATGAAATCACTAGGAAAATCGAGTTTTTCGTTACTATGTAATTTTCATGATTAAGGAAGGAAGAGATACAGTGGCGTACCGAGGGCATTCTTCAGGGGGGGGGGGAGAAAACCAAAAATTGCCAACTAATACCATGAAATTTTACCAACTGTTGACTTTTTTTTTTTTTTTATTCTTCAAAAAATGTGTTTACTTCACCAACTTTACGCTAAAACTCCAGAGTTCTTATTTTCCCAAAAGAAATTCAAGTTCCCAATTTCAGCGTTGAACAATTATAAATTTCCCAACTTTTCAAAACACCTGCCCCCCCCCCCTTAGTTACGCCCCTGAAGAGATATTTAGCCTGGGTAAAAATGGTCGTTGATGAAAAATCACTACATAATCTTATTCGGCATATGAAAATACTTATAAAACGATATGTCACATGCCCATACTGCCTTTTTTCAATTTCTTTTAAAAACCTCTTGAAAGGAGCAAGTGCCTATCTTGAAAATATGACGATTAAAAACACACGAAGTTGTTTCATATTGTGATATTTTTTTCCAATTTTTTAAATATACTTTTTGCAGTAGTAAAAGTTGAACTTTTTATAGCACAGGTTCACCTTTCAACTTCAATAGTATATTTCAGAGCTAGGGAGGTAAAAGTGATTTTTAGCGAGTGTGATAGGTCACACAAATCTAGAATTAATTTTTCTCCCGAGTAGTGAACGAAATTTTTCCTAAATGCCGGAGAAAAATGCTCGTTTGAGACCAGAGCGAGTAGGAGCGGGAGGTAAAGTAGCGCTTTTCTCCCGTAAGTATGAAAATTTTTATGGGTTATTGAAAATCTCGTTTGAATGACCTATTGAATTACAAAAGCCGTTTATGTCTAGATGAATTCGTTCGTCTTCTTCAAGACCAAATTTGGAAACTTTTTCTAAAACTGAAAAATGTCAAAAATTAAGGATGCACCTTTCCTTCCCCCTGAGAGGTCCGAGAGATAAATCTAATAAAAAGTATTATGATAAAAGTTAAGGGAATTTTATTTAAATAATTTGTAAGGTAAGAATTATTTTATTTAAATAAACTAGATTAATTTTATATGAAATATTAATGAAATAAAAATTAAATAATATATAAATAATTATAAAGATAAATATAGTAAAAAAAATTAATGTTGATCTGAATTCAATTCAGATTCTCTTTCGTAAAAATCAAATTGAACATAATGTAACTTGTTAGTGTCCTCGACTCACTCTTTCATATGTGAGCATTAACAAAAATTTCGAGCCCTTCTCTCTTCCTTGTACTGTACTTCTGTTTCATCTTTGTGACACTCACCCGAAGTTCATTTCCAGTTCTTACTTTTCATGGGATTCTTATATAATCTCGCACACGCTCACGAATTCGAAACTGTTGACATACATAGGAATTAAATATTACGTATTTCAACAATGGAATTTAAATATATAACATATAAACTTTTTTTGAGAAGTATTGTTGGTGATTTGGAGTGATGAAATGTTCAGTGCCTTCTTCCGAAGTCATTTGGTTATAGTTATCGACATTTTCAAATTAAAACTGGAAATCGGCCCACCCGGAACCTAATATGTGCTTATTATGTAGGTGTAGTTGAGCGACGAGTGCAATACGTGTAAATGACGTTGTAGAACAGCACAAAGCCTCGTACAATATATCACCAGCGAAGCCCGATGCGAAAAATCGCTGACAGCTAAAAGGCCAGTTAACACGCCACAATGTTACGCATGATAATTGACAGCAATTAACCGGTACACGTTACTTTCTAGTTTCGCGTATTGTTTCAACACCCCGCCGGCGTGGTGGTCGCGGTCGTAGTCGTCTAATCAAAGACATACGAGTAGTTTGGCCGTGCGCTATGTTTGCCTAAGCGAGGCAAAACAAATAGAAATTCATTCCAGCCGCATAGCACGTTAGTCTGCTGTGGATGTACGAGGTTGAAATATTATTTTTAGATATCCTCCGTTTCTAATACCTACATATGTACCGAGTCTTCCGTCTGCCTCTCCATCAGTCACAACGTTTCAACTTACAAACGTGCAACGTACACTACACACTAATCATCGTCTAAAAGACCCGTTAACATTTAAATTAGACGTACTACGTACTCAGTACTCGGCGATGCAACAATCGACGCGAGCCATTCCCCCGCTACGTAGGACGTTACGACACAAACGAGGGTGCCATCCCGAGCTACAGAACTCACAGAAGTGGTCTTCTACTCTTCTTCGTACAAAAAAATTCAATTACGTAGCTCATCGATTTTCTTTCCCCTCGAAATCGTAGTTTTGAATTTTACCATATACTATCGTAGGATCGCGCCAATAACGCTGAATTAACATAAACCTCTCGCGTCCGTCTAGACACGCTGATTTATCGCACCTTCGCATTTCTCAGACCGGTCGCTATTCCAACATTCGAACAATACCATTGACGAAGAACCGGCGTAATCTTCGCAAAAATTTTAATCCACCGTGAAAACGTGTTCGCTATTTATGTCAGCTTATCGTATTTCCTGCGTACCTACTAATGTTTGCCATATGGATATACAGTATACATCTCCCTTCTTCCGCCTCCGAGTGAATTTTTCTATAAGTACACAATACGTCTGACTTTCGTTTTTTTTTCACCACCCAACCCCCTCCACAGTCTTTTTGATAAGACGCACAGAGTGTTGATCGTATTCAAATACATCTGGATGAAGTATAAGAGAGATGACAAGCAGGTTTAAGTACTCGCATTCGGTAGCACTTATCTTGTCATAAGTGCTTCCTAATTTGCGATGAGAGGTGCTTTCACCGTTGAGAAAATTATTTCACGTTAATTCGTCGCGAATATAGGTAAACGTATTGCATGGATTTCATTTTTTCCCCTTCTACCCTCTTTGTTTTAATTTATTTTTCTTATCTAAGTTTTGATGAATTGTAAAATTATGTTAAAATGCGGAAAATATACTTATTTTAAAACTCGAATCTTTTAGGTTTAGCAAAAATGCAGGAGAAGATGAATATACGTTTAGATGATAATTAAATAAATAAAAATAATGTAAAATAAATTATACTGAATATTCGCAGTACCTACATAAATTCATATCCTAGCTGTTCTAAAAAACTGAATGAAAATGAAATCATCAAAAATGTGATAGTAAACAAGTAAGCAGCCATGCAGCGTTACAGGAGCTCAGTTTCACACCCAGTACCAAGTCTGAAAACGTCAAGAAGTTGAATTTAGAATATTTAATATTTCTTGCCTGCAATAATCATATGAGCCCTTCAAATGTTCACAATTTGAGACTCAGGTTATCCTCAAATTTTGAAAACTCACCACTTTGTTTCCATGTTAAACTTTTCTCCAAATTCTCTTGAGAAGCTAAATTCGGAATAGGTTAGTTAGTTGGGTTCATTTTGTCATGTGACACCACACTGAAAAATTTTAGACCTCTTGTGTACCCTTATCAGATTTCGAGGTCAATGACCCCCACCCCTTCCAACATCATGTGTGCAAGTGAATTTGAGATATACTATACTTCACATCTCCAATAATCATATGAGTTCATATTAATTACATTTTTACCAATTTGAGGCTCCTCAAGCTCCACTCAAATTTTTATAATTCGCCATTTTGGATTGATTTTGACCTAAATCCGGGTGGTCATATTTCGGTGCCAAACTAATCCCACACACAATGTTTGAGCTTTTTAGATTGATTCGCTGAGAAAATATGAAAATTCAAGAAGTTTCATGACTCAGAAATTCCTCAGAATACCTTTTTTGTTCTAACTCCCCGCAAAATGAACTTGGGAAGCTGAAATTTGAACATGATAGTGTCCGTGATTCATTTTTTTGTCTGAGACCAAAAACGAAAATTTGAGGCATTTGCCCCCTCCACTCCCCCTCAAAATTTGAGTAATCCGTCATTTTGAGGTGTATGGAAAAAACAAAAAAGTGCTGTTTTTACATTTTCAAGAAAAGCCCGTACCAAAATTCTCAGCGATTTCTGAAACGCTAAGTATAAAAACTCCATTCTCCCCTGTCCCCTCTTTCTCAAATCAAGTAGGCTGTAATAGCTGTCCTTTTCAAGTTGAAACTCATCTAAAAAGGAGCAACAAATAAACCATTATTTCCGTTCACCCAAAATTTTAGAATATTTTTAACTCTAAAATATCTGTCCTTTCTACCTCTCCCTTTTCTCGACCCAGCTATTAATAATTATTAACATGAAGTTATAAAATTAATTTATCGCTCAGTTATACAGAATTATGTATTAGTATGCGATGTTTCTAAAAATGTAAATTCCCTCAGATAAAATTGGAAGAGTTTCTTATGGGAGAGAGTGGTGAAGTGATAAAAGAATTAGCACGAGGAAAAGGAGAGAAAAAAAACTACACTTTTTGTTATTATCAAATTTGCTAGACACCACTTATCTCTGAGTTTGAGCATGC